>PVKA01007151.1:19200-79443 GCA_004027165.1 Ctenomys sociabilis | reverse complement strand
CCCTGCCACCACCGCTGCTGCTGTTCCTGCCTTTGGCTCTTGTTTCTTTTGCCGTTTTCTGCCACCATGAACAGCTGCCCTCTGCCATGAGCCCCTCTGCCTTGGAGCCAGCTGAGTATGGACTGAAAGCCGCAGTAACTGTGAGCTAAATAAACCTTTCCTTCCTTCATTTTGGGGTCAGGTATTTTGTCCCAGCAACAAGAGGAAAGGAACGGAGACACCCTCCAATTCACACTTGAGCAGGCCCGATGGTACTGGATCTGTGTCAGAGTGACATCTTATACCACCCAGCTACCCATAGCCCGCTTTCAGCCAGGAGACTAAAGCCACCAGGGTGCCACATTTTCTTGGGGTGGGTTTCCTCTCAGGATTCCTGGGGTCCTTTCTTGACCTTACCCCATTAGAGACACTTCCCCTACAAAACAATGTGGTTTGATATTTTTGAATCTGAAGTAGAAAGGAGGGGTCTTAGACTCCTTCCTCTTAGGCAGTAATCCCTCCTGATAAAGACACGTGAGCCAGCCTGGGGCATCCAACCCCCAACCCAGTGCGGGGACCCAGGCAGCAGGCCAGCCCCACACTGACCTCTGTCAAAGGCATTGTTATGTGAGGGACCGAGGACGCCCTGAGGTCACCAGCCCTGCTTACCCTGCAGCCACGGTGCAGAGTCTCTGTGGCCACAGGGCTTCAGAAAGGCTTGGGTGGGCGGTGTGGCATACTCCCACAGAGCTGCCTGAGGCCTGTGGCCCCCACATGGAGCCGCTCACTCATACCCTTCTTGTTGTAGGAGCCCGACAGGCGTCCACATGCCTTGAAAGCCTTGTCCTCACTCGCTCTTCGTGGAGTTGTTCCAAGTCCTCCAAATGCCAAATGAAAAATTAGCCTAATAGCTAATATTCACTGCTTTCATCTCATTCTTTGAGATGAAAGCTGAACATAAACTGGAAAAAATTGCTGTAATTTGGCAGACTCAGAAATATACCAATATCATCATTTTTTTAAATACTGAAAGTTAACTGTTTTTCAAAAACAGCATTAGATTCCTGTGGCAAACAGAACACAGGTTGAGTATTTCAAATCCAGAAGACTGAAACCTAAGATGCTCTAAAATCTGAAACCTTTTGGTGTCAAAAGTGGACACCACAAGTGGAAAATTCCACATCATGAATTTGTTGTATGCACAAAATTATTAAAAACGCTGCCTGAAGTTACCTGCGGGCCCGTGTAAAAGGTTACTTCAGGGAAACTCTGTTTTAAAAGCAGCAACTATAGGTAGAAAGCACAGCAAGACCAAAGAGAGGCAGGCAGAGCCAAGGCTGCTTCCTCGGGACCTCGGGCAGATGCACAGCCTGGTGACAGCAGGGCAGGAGGGCTCCTGCGCCCCATCCCGGGAGGGTTTCTAGGCAAAGCTACACCCAGGTGGGCCGTAGCCATGGACAGTGCCTGGCTTTTCTCAGAAGCTCTTAACCCACCACCAACAGATTAAGGCTTCTCTCTCAGCTGGTGAAGTGCTCGGCCCTTTTGAGCCACCTTAAAGGCTTCGGTTTTCCCGTGGGATTTGGGATAAACGCCAGGGTCACCTGGGGGGTCACGTCGAGCTGGATCTCCTCAAAAGCGCCTCAGACACATAAATGAATTTTGAGCTTAGACTCGGGCCTCGTGCTCAGGAAGGCCTCATGCACAGGCAAGCATTCCCAAATCTGGAACAGTTCTGAAGCCCAAAACACCTGTGGCCCCAAGCGTTTCAGGAGAGGGTGCTCAGCCGGCCCTGTCCCTCACCAAGCCCCACCGGAGCCCACATCACGGGTCTGGAGCAGATGATGGCGACGAGGGCTGGAGAACAGCTCCAGGACTCGGAGCTCAACGCACTGCACCAGGGTGGAGGCCGGGGTCAGGCAGCAGGAAACTCCGCCACAGGACCCCCAGGCCCCAGCACCTCCCCTCGGACTGTCACAGGACCGGGAGAGAGCTGGGCCACCCTCCCACTGAGGCCAGGGCCGGGCCCGAGAGAGGTGCAGGGGAATGTGTTCCTCAGCTGCGGTTCCACAATGCACTGGGCGGGGGCTGGTGAGACACTGCACCCACAGGAAGTCCAGAGACTCCACGTAGTTCAGCTTTGATAATTTTGTCTCTCGTGTGGGCTTGGGTGCATCGCCTCCTGCAGGGCCACATACCTAGTGACTTAACGCTACACAAATGTGTCACCTTTCAGCTCAGGAGCCGTGTCTGGCATGGGCCTCCCAGGCTAAAGGCAAAGTGCCAGCAGGATTGTGTTCCTCTGGGAAATGTGCTTCTCACCTTGTCTGGTACCTAGAGGCCATCGGTGCTCCCGGCTCAGGCCACCTCCTCTGCCCTCTGTCATGGCAGGGCTGGCCTCCTGCCTCCCACTTCTAAGCCCTGCAGTGACAGTGGCTCACTCAGTCACCCTGGGGTGTCCTGCCCTGCAGGGTCCTCGGCTTACCGTGTCTGCAAGCCCAAACGCAGGCCAGACAGCTAGAGACAGGGCTCTGGGAAGGCGTGCTTCTGCCCGGTTCTGGGCTCTGGCCATTTTTGAAAAATAAGTTTAAAAAATATTAGATTTGGGCTGCTTGTTTCTCTGTCTTCTAAATTAGAACAATTTGTTTCCATTTATGTTCAAAATCCCCAGAAATTCAATATATGACTAATAACTGCTGGTTATTAGGCTAGTTTTTCACTTGAGACTGGCTGTCATTCCTCATGGAGCTGAATGTGGTGGAGAATTCATTTATTATTTTCACTTAGGCTGTGGTAGATCTCTAAGAAGTGATTTGAGGCTGTTTGCCAACACAATAAAGAAAATTAAAACCAAGTAAGTCTCAGTGAAAGAGACAAGCAGTCACCAGGTGGTATCAAATGCAGACCACGGGCGTGGCAGGAGGTGGCCAGGGGCTGCTGCTCGGTCTGAGCTAAAAAATGGGCCCATTTGTGTCTCCCAGTCGCACTCCCTATAGGCAGCAGGACCTGCCCCACGGCAAAGCCCCTCGTGTAGCCAGGATTCCCTCCGGAGCCTGGGTGTACAGGAAGAGACTCAGCCTTCCTGTGGGGTCCCCAGCCCTCTCTGCCCTGTCCCACTTGCCTGATGAGACTCGCCACCAGCCCAACTCGTCTGGCCTTGTCCCCTTTCCTGCTGCTGTCCCCCCACATGGTGTTCTCCACCCTCCAAGCTTACTCCCTGCAGGCTGCCCAGCTTTATTCGGCTGACCCTGGAGCCCAGGTCCAGCATGGCAACCACCACACAGTCATGGTATCATGGGCCCCTGGCCTGCCCTAAGCCTCCCAGGGCCAGCAGCCCCTCTGCCCACTCTGGTGGAAGTTGTTTGTCCCTCCTAGACTAGAGGTGGGCAGGTTTCAGCACCACTCAGCCCCACACAGCTCAAGTCTGCAGCCCCACCTGTCCTGGTGGTTCCCAGACTCCACCTGCTCCCCACTCTCTTCAGGCCCAGCCTGGGCCACCAGCCCTGCTCTGAGTCCACAGCTCCCTCCAGGTCCTACCAGCTTGCTCCTGGTTGCAGGGCTCCTAGCCTGGCCATCTTCTATCTGCAGTTGACCCCACCCATTCATGCAACTCCTTGGGTTGACTCTAAAATGTCCCCAAAGCCTCGTGTGTTGTGGGTGGAACATTTCAGTGACCAGGACGTGAGGGCTCTGGCCCATGATGGATGCATGATTGAATGGACGGTGGGGCACCACCTTCGGCAGGCCTGCCCTGAGAGGACTTCTCTGGATCCTGGCCACCACCTCTCCGGTCTGTCTCCCGGGCGCCCCTCTGTTCCACCACAGGCCCCCCTCGTGCTCCTCTTCACTGTGGGCTCAGAAGCAGCAGAGCCAGGGGACTGCAGACCGCAGCCCCCGAAGCCGTGAGCCGAGACAAAGCCTTCCTCTGCATGCGGTTATCTCAGGCACTGAGTCACAGTGGGGAGAAGCTGACTGGAGCACCGCTGGTCCCGTCCCTATGGTGACGCAGGGTGACGCTGCCCTGGGCCACACTCGCCGCCTGTCCCTCCCCACGTCCTCACAGGCTTTTCCTTTCCTCCCCTGTGCTGTGCAGTGCCTGCACTTCCATCTCCCTGAAGACCCTGCCTCCCACTCCACAGAGGAACCGGGCAATGGGTGAGCACTGTGCACCCCTAGGAACCGGAGCACACTTCTGCCCGCCCCCAGAGACGCCAGTGTTGTTTCTCTGACCGACCTCCCTCTAGGTCTCTGAAGGCCCGGTCAAGAGCAGAGCACATGGGCTCACTTTTGTTTTTCCTTTCTTATTAGTATATGCGACATACAGTAAATGAGCTCAGCGTGGGACTCAGTGCAGACCTGTACCACACATGATGCTTCGTGCTTGATGTCCAGCCTGTCTTCCCTCCTCCTGAGACCCTCTTCCCAGCTCCACACACTCAGCTTCCTCTTGTCTCTACTGCTTTCTATTTTTGCCTTTTAATTATTTGTATTTGGTTTTCTAACAGAAGAGACAGCATTGTGCAGTGGCTTTTGGATCCCAAGAGATCCCAGATTCTTGGGGTTCTCAACAAAGGACTTGAGGAGCCACCCAGGAGGGGCGGCAAAGCCTCTCATTTATTAAAGGTGGAGGAGAAGTGCGCTTTGCCGGGTGAGGGAGCAGCTAGAGGCTCCCAGAGGTCAGCGGGATGAAGGCCAGGCTGCTCTGTACTGCCGTTCCCAGGTTGCTCTTCCCCCACAGACAAGGCGTTCTGGACAGTGGTCCCACGGGAAACTTGCACGACCTGATGTCAGACTTGACATTCTGTCAAAGCCTACTTGGTTTCCCACCAGATGAAGCTGAAGCATTGAAAATGGCACTTTTCTGATTGGTCTTGGGGCTCAGAAACTGCAGCGTCACCCCAGGTTCCAGGCTCCTGGCACAAGCCCTGGCCTCCAGGCCAGGACCCACCCACTCGCTCAGCCAGTTTTGCCCCAGTCTTAATCTCCTACCGGGCTTTGTTATTTAACCTTCCATATCTGATTTGTGCATTATGATAGGGTGCACCTGTTTTTGTACAAATGTTCAGCTTGTTCTCTCTCTATGTCCCTAGGGAGTGTGGCAGGTGCTGAGAGCCCACCCTGTCCGCTTACATGAGGTCATTGTCGTGCAGCCTGGAAGTCATGCTTCTCTCCCATGCCATCTTCCTGGAAGGGAAGAGAAATTCCCACTTGGTGCTGATGGTAACTTTTATGGAAGGCAGCCCCTGGTGTCAGAGCTGCTCTCCATGCTAGAGACACAGAAATGGTCACAGTGTCACGGATATCCGCTGTCCCGCTTGGCATAGCACAGTAGTAATGATGGCATTTGAAACCAACTCTAATAGAAAGTTTCCAGGAGTAGATCTGCCACACAGGCACAGTCTTCATGGAGCTTTGGTAGAAAACTGTCTCCAGGATGAAGATGACACAGGGGTCTGGGTGCGGGTCATGTCCTGTGAGCCCAGAGGACAGCAGGTCTTGGGCCTCCTGCCATTCTCAGCCCCCTTGGCCTGAGTCTGAACCTCTGTTTTCCATTGCTGGGACAAAATGTGCCACATCCACAGGTTAGGGAGGACAGGACTCCAGCTCATAGCTCATAGGAAGTATAGCCTGCAGTTTGCTGGCTCCAAGGACAGGCGCATGGCAAGGGGACACAGCAGAGCAGAAGCAGCCCCTGCAAGGCCAACCGGCAGCAGCGAGAGGAGGCAGCAAGTGTCTCGCCTGCTCTCCCACCAGCCCACCCAGGCTGCAAGCCACCCACACCCAGGTGGGGCTTCCATCTTCACTAAATCCACTCAGCCACATCCAGAACTACACTAATTCCGGGCGGTGGACCCCATTTAGTACCAACCCCCTTAATCCCAAGGAGAGCATCACGTAGCCTGGATCCAGCCATCTCTGAAAAGCCCCACCTACAAGTGTGTGGGGCCTTGGGGGGCATCTAGACCCCTGCCAGGGTGGCCTGTCCAGCGGATAGGCACAGTGGCCACCCTGAGACCCCCAGCCCACCTGTTGAGTGGACAGCACCTGGACTCAGCTGGGCCTGGCTCTCAAAGGAGAAGTGAGGTGCAGCGGCTTCCCAGCATGAGGCCCTCCTGCTTCCCTCTGCAGAGCAGGGGCCCTCGATCCTGGAGTGGACTTTTTTAAAATTAATTTTATTGAGAAACAAATAGCAATGAGACAGTTTCAAAACAGGTTAGTAGGACAGTTTCAATAATTAATACATTTCATATTGTTGTCTTTGTAGTGGTTATTCATAGTACAAGATGCATGATATCCTGTCCAAACACTATTAGTACAAACCTTTCTTCTCATTGAATTAAGAAAAAGTAGCTGTATATCTAGCCTAACTATTTTGTATGTACAGATACAAAATGGTCCTTCGTTTATCTCCCCTTTTTGTTTAGTTTTGTCAGAGGAGGGTATTCCATTGTCATTCAAATATTGTAGGTGCACGAATTCAGCAAAATACTCCAATATAGTCCAGTAGTCTATAATAGTGGGCTATCCGCATGACAGGTAATGTCAGAAGTTGTTGACTTGAGCCTTTTACAGCTCAGCATATTAATATGCCTTTACTTTTTGTACCCTGTTTTTACGTTTCTGCTGCATGGCTAAGACCAAGATAAGGCAAGACCTATGTAACAAGAAATGCAGCTTTTGTATCTAAGGGCTGAGGAGACAGCTCAGTGGCTTAAGCGCCTACCTGGAGTAGACTTGAACACGCAGAGTCACGGTGGGGAGGCCCAGGCAGCAGCCCAAGGGACAGGCCTCACCCTTCAAGCAGGCGTTGCTGGGCCTGGGGGGGAGTGGAGGAGCAGTGCCTGTGGGATAGGGCTGGCCCCGAGTGCAGGGTGGAGCACAGGCAGCGTATTTCTACCCTCAGCCAAGACATTGCCGAAGAGCTTCAGAATAGAAGTGTTTTGCTTTCTTTCTTTCTTTCTTTTTTTTTTTTTTACTGATCTGGACAAAATAGTTTTTTAAACAGACCATCTTTTCCTCTGTTGTTTGCATAAATAGCAATGTCCCTGACAAATGCAGTAACTAGAGGAGCCCCCTCCCTCTGCTATCAGCGCGACAGATGGAGCACTGTGCTCTTCTCTGGAGCGCAGAAATCAATGACCCCCACTAGCCACAGGGAGAAGCCACTCGCAGGCCACCAGCTCAGTGTCTCTGCCAGCTCCCACCGCTCGTAGGGACCTGAGCGGCCTATGGACTGGGGGACTGGCTCCAGGGTCTCCAGGACAGGTAATACAGCAAGGGATGGCTTGGACCTGCAGTCCCAGAGCCACAGGTGCCGCTGCATCCACCACCACTTGGTGGCTCGGTCCCTGAGCACAGATGAGAAGGTGTGGGGCCCTGTGGACAAGTGTGGGGCAGGGCCTGGTGGTGCCGTGTGCATAGCCCCCACGCTAGCACGCCTGGCCTCAGAACAAAGACGTCAGCACTGGACACATGGACACCTCTTCTGACTGTGCCCAGATGGGTCGGTTCACTTGGCTTTCACTTTGTGGTTCTGATTTCTGGCAGCCACAGCTACTGATGAACAATCTGGACCTGGATGGCCAGGAGGCCAGCAGGGACCTGGCTCTACTCCTGTGTGTGGTCCTGAGAAAGAAAGGCTCCTGGAAGGAGAAGGGGCTTTGCTAGCCAGAGGCAGTGTTGAGCTTTGTGAAAAGAGGTGCTTTAATCACTGCTGTGAACAAAGCTGGCAAAACAATGTTGGTCGTTAATCTCCCTTTGTGCACAGGAAAACCAGAAGCCTTAGTGAGGTCATCCTTGGCTGAGAGGAGAACCAAGGGCCCTCTGCTCTCCACACTGCCTGCAGGGGGGCGGCCCTGCCTGCCCATTCCCAGGAGCATGGGTGCGTCTGCAGCCCCGCCCAGTTCACAAGGAGGGGCACCCGGGGATCTGGACATCTACTGATCCACTCTCACGTGCCCCAGAAGCCTCCTGCTACCTGTCGTCTGTCTGAGAGGTGGTCAGGATGAGCAAGAGACGACGGTGCAGAAGCTGGGGTGCCACAGTGCTGGGTCGCTGGGTCGGGGCCACTTTGGGGCTCAGCAGGCCTTCCCAGGACAGGCCCGGCACTAACATCTCCCGGGTCTTTCAGAAAAGGGGTTTCTGGTGTTGCAGAGCCCACTTTCCACAGACACTTTTAAAAGTGACCCCATTTCCCAAATGACCAATGATGTTGGACACTTCTTTGCATATTTATTTGCCTTTGTATTTTTTTTGTCTGAGTGCGATAATTTCGGATGCCCATTGTTCAACTGGGTCTTCGAATTTGGGAGGCGGAAGACCCAAATGTGTAAGCATCGCGTCTTTTCCTCGGTGGAAGAACCTGAAAGAAGAAATCCAAAAGGAACAACAGATGCTGTGAAAGGGAAAGAAACTGCTCAAAGGGAAGGAGCAATGGGGTGAGGGACAGGAGAAAAGAAAGGGAGAAGGGGAGGTACAGGGTGAGGCACAGGGGAACTGGGATCATTGCGCTGCTGCTTTGTATTGGCCTACTAAAAGGAGCAGTTAGTGCTCACATCATTGCCTTCTTTTTAACTGTCTTGGCCAATTTTTCATACTTTTTATCTGATAATTTAAACAACTAATTTGAAGACAACACTATGCAATAGATCAACCATTGTTGAATTCCTGTCGTCTTGTTCAGTGAAATTCGGTATCATTTCTAATGTTTTATTATTTTCTATTCTCTTAAAAACTAAAAAAAAAAAAAAAAAGAATAATGATTGATACTAGAAAAAAAGGGGGGCCTCAATTCTCTGCCCTTGTCTGTCCTTGTGCTTCTTGTGGAGTGAGCTCGCACCCACATGTCCTGGAGCTGGAACCCCGCTCTGCACCCTGTGGGTCCCTGACTTGCTCTGCCAGCAGAACGAAGTAGAAGGGGTGGGATGCAGCCAGCAAGGAGCCGCACCGTAAGACACTCTGTACACTTCCGTCCTCTCTCCTAGGCCTCTGCGTCTCCGGTTAGAATGAACCCAGGCTAAGCCTCCAGAGGAGGAGGTGCCATGTGGGACAGACAGCTGCATCTTGGGGTTTGGGACCACTGTAGGGGCAGCCACCTTCAGCCAGCTCACAGATATGTGGGCTGGCCCTGTGGAACCTGCCCAGGCCAATGACAGGAGTGTGAGAAGTCACACGTGGCTGCTGCTTTAAGCCTCTCTGTGTGGGATGGCTTGTTACACAGCAGTAACTAAGAACTCTCTGAAAGCATCCTTGAGGGTGAAAAGAAGAAAATGGAGTGAAATCAGAATAAGGCCAGACTACAAGCAGCCCTGGCCTGTGCGGGAGCCATGGGTGCAACGAACGAACCAGAGTCCTGACTCATTGTCCCAAGCAAGGTGACTAGCAGTGAAGGGGACTGGAAGGTGAGAGGGCTTTGGCCTTGGACTCTGAGAGGACCAGGGGACAGGCCAAGCTGGTGAGGGTCTTGGCCTCCCAAACAAACACCAAGCAGAACTTGGCGTCAAGACCCCCATGGTACATGCAATGCCAGCCCCCTTCAGGGCCGCAGCTCCCAGCTCCCCAGGCAAAAAAGTTCTGCAAACTGATCAGCGGTGCTGCATGTCCTCATTATGTTCCATGTCACGGGACAGCATGCCGGGAGGCACTACCTAGAGAAGGAAAAGCTCGAGGTTCATGGAGGTGTCAGTCTGTAGTTGGCGGCTCCAAGGCAGGCTGGCAAAGGGTGTTGGCAAAGGCAAGTGGAGGGGAGGAAGCCACTTGTGGACGGTGGCAGGGAGGGAGAGCCACTTGTGGATGGTGGCAGGGAGGGAGAGCCACTTGTGGACGGTGGCAGGGAGGGAGAGCCACTTGTGGACGGTGGCAGGGAGGCGGAGCCACTTGTGGACGGTGGCAGGGAGGGAGAGGGATATGGTAAGATGGAAAGAAATGGAACATAAGGAGTAAAGAATGAAGATGAGGGAAAGGGCAAGTGTACAGGACAGTTTTAGAAAGTAGCAGCTAATGTTTTAGGTGTTCACTCTGAGTAACTCTGTCTGCTGATACTGTAATCCGAGCAACTGCACCGAAGACAGCAATGTGCAATACAAAACCACAGCTGAATACCTCTCATCTTGTTCTTCTAAATATCTACTGTTTCTGGCGTCGCATCAATTATTATTATACTGTCTTTAAAATAAATTAAAGATAAAAAGAAAGCAAGTGATAATATTAAATCATTTGCATCCCTATGTCTGTTAATCTGGGCACCAATTGGACTATATAAATACGTAATATACCAGCCATTGTTAATTTTTATTCTTGTTTTAAAATCCTGTACCATGTGCGCTTATTTCTGTCTTTATCTTTGCTATTTGTGTTTTGCTTTGGTTTTTATTTTCACTTTATAAAAACCAATACAATGCAGTACAATACAAAGGAGCCGGAAGGGACAGAGCCCCTCCCAGGCCTGCCCACGGTGACCGCCTCCTCTGACTGGGCTCAGCCCTGAGCAGCAAGCTGGCTCTGAGGCCTTCACCCCTAGGCCACGGGTGGCCCCTGCCCACGGGCTCCACCTATCAGGCCTGGAGCCTGGGTCAGCCCGAGTCCCCCACAACACTCCTACTACCTGCGTACTGATGTAGACACAGGCCCTCAATCCCTACCGCCAAGAAAAGAGCTGTTAACATCTTGATGAATAACCTCAACATGCACAGCGGCGTACGAACACACACGCGGAAGTTTCCATCCATAGAATGCCAAGACTCAAATTTAATTTTCTAGGGTTGTAAAGTATCCCAGGCTCACTGTCGGAATTCCAACTGTCTAAAAATGGAAGTCTTCTTCTCTTTAGCTGAGTAGTTCTTTCATGTCATTTACTATAACATTGCTTTTAGTTTGAAAACATGAATTTATTTTTCAAGTACATTTATGCCACTACTCAGCTCTAATACGAGTTTTTAGATCACAACTACTTGCTTTAATTGTTTTTAGTTTCCAAGAACTGTTTATTGTCCTCCGTTGGTCATTTTTATAGCAGCCCATTCTTGTGACATGGACACAATACTGACTCTCAAAATTCTCAGCACATACTAATTAGGCTTTTAGAAATTGTATTTTCTTTCCTGTGTTAACTGTATCCCCTCATTAGCCATTTGCTATGCTGAGCACTTCAGCCAGCGGGTTTCCCTCCGTTGTCTCGTAATTTCTGTTTGTAAAATTGTGTCTGTTGATGAAGCTCTCTAACAGGAATCAGTGAGACAGGAGCTGGGCTCATAGCCAGTCCGCACAGTGGCCCCGCACGGAGCCTGCTGGGGCACAGACCTCCAGGGCTCTTGCAAAAGTCTGTCAGGAAGACCACCGGCTCTAGGGCTCAGGCGCCCGAACAGGCACTAAGTGGACACCATACGGATTGCACCCTGGAATGTATAGTCTTCTACGGGGGGAGCTTATGCTGCTGTACTGTGGCCCGAAGTCCCTGTTGTGGTCATCCTTGGAAAGCATGGCCACTGCTTACGTCCTGCAGTTGGGCACATCCCTAGAAGGGATGCCTGCTGGCAGGTTCTGGGATCAGCGTGGCCATGGCTGTAGAGGGAAGGCGAGTACTTGCCAGTAGGGCTTCTCTTGGCCAGTGTGGATGGGGAAGCACGGAGCAGGCCAGGGTGTCTGTTTGGAGGAGGAGGACGGATGGAGGCTAGCTGCGGGCAGGGGTGTTCGTGCTCATCAGGGTCACCCCCAGGACTCTGCTGCAGGGTGGGCCACCGGGGCACGCTCTGGAAGGTGGGCCCCCTCCCAGCACCTCTTCTCACTCTGCTTCCTGCCACCGTGTGTGAGCAGCTGTCCTCCACCCGGGCCCTTCCTCCATGTCCTTCCTGCCTTGGAGCAGGAGATGATGGACTAAAAACACGAGCTATAAATCTCCTCCCCGCAAACTGTGGATGTGAGGTGCTAGACCTCAGTGACAGAGAAGGTGGCTAAGGCAGCTATGTGAGAAATGTGCAGCTGGAGACGGCGAGAACTGTGTTGCTCCTGCTGCGTGGGCTTGAGGGCACCGTCCCGTGCCTCTCTGGCTCTCTATCTTACCATCTCTGAAAAGACAACACTAATATCCTCCACGTACAGTTATGGGTGGGGCTGCGAATACTATCAGTACGTAAAATCTTGTGGGCGTTGCAGAGCAGGTGTTCAGTAAAGGATGGGACGTGGGCACATATGGTGAAGTCCTTGCGCCTCTGTGTTGGGTGGACCTGAGAAAGCGGCTGGAGCATGAGGAGCCTCTTCATTCTGCAGCTGCCATGTCAAGAGCATGAGGAGCTCGCCATCCCTGGTGTGCGTTGCAAATGACAGAGACCCAGCTCAAAGGCCCCACGATGCTAAAAACAAAACAGCTGTGGCCCTGCTGCTGGAGCTCCCTGGGTATCAGCTTGTTTCCGTCTCCCCAGCTCAGCCTGGCCTTCCACTGCTTTGGCTTCCCGCTCAGGTACGATCCCAGTGCACGCACCCCAGTGGGGTTCCTGCGGCCGCAGCAGCACTCCGCGGTGTGTGTTCTTAGCTCTGTGTGGACCGCACACCTGTTGGTGGCAGGAGGAATGGAATGCACTGATTGCTCAGGCCAGGTTCACTCCTGGAACGGACCGGCATGTAGCGCTGCAAATAAGAGCCAGGGAGAATCATTTTCCAAGTGCAAACTGGCTTGCAAAAGAGAGCAGATGCCATGTAGGCAAAAATAGCAGAAGGATGGCGCGCCAGTGATGGAGAACGTGGGGCTGAGTGAGGCTCTGTGGGCGCAGAATGCCACTTCCACATCAATGGACGGGGCTCTGGGAGGGAATGGAGCAGGGTGACGACGCTGTTGCCAGGTCCTGGAAGCGCCTCTCCACCCTCCTGTCACGTGGACAGCTCGTATAGGTTCCTGTAAAAAAAAAAGTCCAAAAGCCAGGTGGTTGTGCACTCCACAGTCTCTCCTGTCCTTGCTAGCTGGAGGGGCCAAGGCAAGCCTCCTGGCTCTCAGCACTTGGGGAGGTTAGTGCTTCTGATAAGGGGCCGGTTAATATACACCATCAGCACCCCCACTATCCGCTGTGGTTTGCATCTGTACGACCCCCTAGTGCCTCATGAGGTCATACAGCGCGGGCTTTTCCTAGGAAACTGAACCTAGAGTTTGTGATTGGTTCACTGTCTAGGGCTGGGATTAGGAATGTGAAGGTCACCCCCTGCCCTGGGGCAGGGAGCCTGCACAGAGTAGAAGAGGGAGGGAAGAGACTTGCTCCCCCTTCTGCTCTGGCTGCCTTTGCAGCCTTCTTCTCTCGTGAACCACTGCGCTTGTGCTTTGCCACCCCTCTCGGAGCCAGTTGATTATGGACTAGAACCTGCACAATCTGTGAGCTAATAAGCCTTTTCCTTTTTAGCTTTGGTGTCAGGTATTTTTGTCCCAACAATGAGAGAAAAGTGGCTAAGACCTCAGCACATCCCCCGCCAGCATCGCCATCGCCAGCCCCGCAGCTGATGCCCCTGGCCTGGCTGCCAGAAAGCGCTGGCTACTGGTGCTGCTCCACCGTGGGTGCCCAAGTCGGGGGCAGTGGGGGCAGTTACAGATTGAGGAGCTAAGCATGGGGCATTTATTACTCTGCCTGAGGAGCCAGGTGGGTGGGGAGTTGTGGGGCCCTCGGCAAGGCACAGCAGAGACGCTCCGCTCCTTTGCCCACCAAATGGAAGGGTCTGACTGAGCCATCTAAGGCCCTTCTCCTCTTCTCCTCTTGCACGTCCTGCTGTGCTGTAGGCTTATTAGGATGAAGGAATGTACTGGCCAGGATAAAAGGGAGGTCTCTTGTCCAGAGTGTGAGCAACGGATACTAGTAAATTTCTCCAAACTCTGGTCTCAGTCATAGAAGGAGAAACGTGCCGATGCCTTCAGACACTGGACTCGGGTTGCGTTGTCCACCCCTTCCTGTTTGGCACTGCCTGGTGGGATGGTCAGGAGCCTCTTCCCTACTCAGCTCCCCAGCAACAGGCACATGAAGAGTTTCACTTCCCAGGCATAGCAATCAGGACACTGCCCACGGGAGGTAACTGCAAGCCCACTGCTTCTTTGCTTTCTTTAAATTAAAAAAAAAACAAAAAAAACAGCACTGTAATAGATGGCAGGTATTACACCCACCAATTAAATACGCAATCCATTCCAAGCATGTTGAATTGTGGTTGCTTTTACAGGACCATTTAGCAAGTAAATACACTGATTCCAATGGCGCAGTGGAGGGAAAAGATGCACCCTTGACAGGTGGTGAGGAGGGAGGCTGAGAAGAACGATCCTCATGACTGAAGCAAGGTGGAGAGCACCGCAAAGGCCAGTGGGCGGCCACGGCTGCTCTCCTTAGGGAGGGGGCATCTTCTGTGCGTCCATTTTCAGGAGTTTAAGTTTTATGTCATGTCCCTTGCTCTCCCTACAGAGGAAGCACATTGTAAATGTACGCGTGAATTGCACAGACTAACCCACTTGGCCCTATGTTTGCAAAGAATAATAGGTCTATTGTTTTCCTGTTTGTTTGTTTGCCTGATCCTCTTTGTTACACTGAAAGAAAGACGGCGGGCTGTTTTAATCCGTAATTAAATACACACGATTTCTAAGTTAAAATCCACACTTTGGAAGATCTTCAATCCCTAACCAGTCCCAACCCAAGCAAAATAGCCGGACAGCATTTTCCTTTAAGGCCTTTCAGCTTCTATTGTTCCTCATTCCTTCCAGGGTGGTGGCAATCATTTCGGTTGAAGTCACAGAGGGTTGGGACTTGGTGCTGAGGCTCTGGATCCCTGGGGAAGAGATGGTGGCCAAGGGCTGAACAGTGGCCCCCCAAGATGTGCAGGCCACCTCGCATGACGAAGGGGGTACTGTGCAGTGTAAGGCTGACATTAGGGGCAGCCCTTGATGACCCTGGAGGATCCTGGCAGGCCCAGCGTGGTGAGACAGCCCTTGCAAACCGAAGAGGAAGCAGGACACTTGAGGGGCACGGGGACCAGGCCACCAGTGCTGGCTCTGATGAAGAGGACGGGGCCACGAGGCAGAGCTGAGTGGCCTCTGTGAGCTGGAAACTGCCCTCAGCTGACCGCCCACGGGGAATCCAGGACCTCAGCCTCGTGAGTGCAAGGAGCTGGGCTTGGCCCCCCGCACATGAGCTTGGAAGCAGCTTCTCCTTTCGAGCATCCAGAGGGCACAGCCTGCCGCCCCCTTGACTTTGAACTGTGACTCACAGGGCAGTGGCTCAGCCAGACTGGCCACCTCTGAAACTGAAGGACACTGAGTTGGAGTTTGCTGTCCTCCAAGTGCACGGCAATTGTAGTTGGGGTTTGCAAGAGAAACCCCGACTACAATTTAATACAGGGCACCTCACTTAGGGGATTATTTTATAGTAGTCGCCAGAGTCAAGTACAAAAGAGTGCGAGAAATCTATCCACGCATTAGAGACCAAAGACTCCAGCTGGGGCCTGGGTCCCACGCGATCTCCGGCACAAGTCCAGCTGAAGAGCTGGAGCCCCCACGAGTCCAGCTAGAGGCCGGACCACAACTATGTCTCACGCAAGTCTGTTTCACAGATCTGCACTAGGAAGGACCAAAGTCCGGGACGAAGGATCTGTGCAGCAGGCTGTACCTGTACTGGAGCCTGGCAGTGACGCTCAGAGTCAGGACCGGAGCTCCCTGGAAAAGCACCACAGCCTCCTCAGCAGCAAGGTCCGGAGCTCCTCGGATGAAAACAGCCAAGTTCTCATCAGGAAGGCCAGCACGACAGGCTCCTCCAGCAGAATCGGCAGCACCCGGGTCTCCTCTGTCTTATTGGCAGTGCTCCGAGGAGGCTGTCCCCCCAGCACCATCCTAATGCACTCACACCAGTTCTCAGTACACCACAATCATCTTTATAACACCAACCAGCACCCCCGAGATTCTGGAACAGGGCTTTCCACACGTGAGGCCCACCAGCTCTGTGCTCCCTGGAGCTGGCTGACATTGCCAGCGCAGAGGTGGGTCCTGGTGGGGTTTGCAATAAGCAGCTCCACGCACCAGCATTTTTCAAGCACAGGCTCCAGTGTCCGCACCCAGGGCTGTAGTACAGAGACATCCCTCCTGCCACCTCTGCTGGCTCATGTCCTCAAGCTAGCAAGTCACGGTGGGTCCTATTTTTTTGAAAAGTTAACATTAAGCTCTCTAGGGGAAAGCATGGCTGGGTGTTCATGGCACCAGTTATCCGCAGATTGTCTGGGTCTGGGAGTTAGTGGGGAGGCGCCGAGCTTCCGCTCCATCCTGCACGCTGCCCCGGACCCAGTCCTGAACTGGCGGGTGTGTAGACGCCGCCTGCACAAGCCACACTGCCCTCATCTTCTGTTCCTTAAGCGTTTAAACAACGACAGCACTTCCGGTTCAGAAGTGCGGAAGACAGATGTAAGCGCCTGCTTGCAGGCCTGGGTCCCCAAGACGTAGTGGTTCTGTTGGCAAAGCTAGCTATCAGCCGGCTGTGCATGGGGAGCTGGAGGCTACGTGAGAAGCAAAGGAGACCTCAGCTGGTATCTTTCCCCTTTGTTTCCCTATTCCTGAATGACAGGTGAAGCCAAGACTCTCGGGCTCCCAAATGCTACCCCAAGGGCAGTTTCCTCTTCTGAGAGTCCTGACAAGGTCCAAGGTCCAGACAAGGACGGGGTGCAGATGGTGAGGGTGGAGGGTTACAGAAAAATCTCAGGATCTGCAAAGAAATTAAGAGGAAACCTTCCGCCTAGAGAGTAAACAGGAAGCTTCTTCTCTCGGAAGCAGGTCAAACAGTCTGCTGGATTTCCTTGGAAGTCCTGGCTAATCGCGTCAATGCAAGCTTTCAGGGTAATGACAGCCAGGCACTGCCCCCTGCGGGCCTAAAGCCTGCTCTCTCTTGCTCGAAAAATCACTCACTTCGCAGTATCCATGCACTCTAAAATCTGTTGTAGGGGACACAGAGAATGGAGGGGACAGCGTCACTGGCCCTCAGCCAGGACCCCTCTCCTGGTGGCTTTCCCACGTCCAGCCACTCTGTCTTCATCCTCTCACTGGTATCAGCAGGACACGGAAGACCCTTCCCCGAGGGAAGAGTCCAAATCAACCACATTCTTCAGATCTCTGGAGTCTCCTCTGTCTGATACATAATCCTAGTTGGGGTCATTTCTTTTTTTGCAGGGTCTCATTACACAGCTCGGACTCCTGGTGATCTTCCTATTTTCAGCTTCCCCAGTGCTGGGATTGGTCACAGGCCTGTGTCACTATGCCCAGACTCTGGCCAGCTCTGTGTGCTCTGAAGGTGGGGCTGGCGCAGCATGTGGGGCTGGGAATCGAACCACGGTCCCTGTGCTTGCCCAAGCTTGTCTAAGCAGGTGCTTTAGTCCACTGAGCTATCTCACCGGCCCTGGGAGTTATTTCTGTGGGCTTCAGGTTTTTAGCCTTTGCAAATACGGGTAGCTAAGTTTGCCACGGGAGACTGCTGATCAAAAAAGTATCTCAAGTTTTAGATCAGGCTGTGTTTGCCATATAGCCCCCCACTCCTACTGTCCTGAAACTTAGCACTTGAGCGCCCTCCCTTGCTGACTCCACTTTCCAGGGCCTTCACAAGCTGCCTGGCTCATTGCTGTCACAGGCTCAGATCTCTGCCTGGATTCTGTTCTGAGATCCTGCCTGCCTGCTTCTTGAAATATCAGGTCTGAAAATTGGACTCTTACTAAGCTGAAAGTGTCATTCGCCTCTTCCCTGAGGACTGCTGCTGCTACCTTCTTCCTAGACTCGTGTGTCACCATTCACAGCCAAAAATAGCGCTTCATCAGCAGGCGGGCTGGTCGGCAGCCCTGGCTCTCACCTGGAAAGCCCTTCCCTGCTGCAGGCGGGGCCAACCTCCGTCCTGGGGCAGCTCACATTCCTCCTCCTGGACTCCTGGTCCCCAAATCCCAGTCCACACTGCCAGGTGGAGTGTCTGCCAGACTGAGCTCGCTGCAGATGGGCTGGGAATGTGGGGGCGAGGAGCCTTCTGCAGTGACTGTTCCCGGGTGCTGTCAGCTGCCTCCGTCTCTCCTGTCTGGTGGGCAGGAAGGGTAGGCACAGAGCCCCGTGTGAGCACACCTGACGTGGAAAGGGACAGGCAGTCAGGTGCCGCTGAACAGTCATCTCCAAGGACTCTGCCACCCCCAGGAGACTGCGTGCGCATGCGTGCATGCGAGTGTGAACGTGTGTGCGTTCTTGCTCCTGTCTTCTGCGTCTTCTCTCTGCCAACTCCTGCTGTCTATTTTCCCATTTCTCTCCATGAAATCAAAAGCAAAGACTGCTGGGAAATAAATGCTAACCAGTCAGCTTCTCGCTGAGGGGGGAAGCGCCCATCAGCGCCTGCCCCTCCCTGGTGTAAACCTGCCCACAATAGCCAATGTCAGGCTGTCAAGGTGACACTGCCGGATGTGGGGAGTTGGGAGGAAACACACCCTTGGTGGACATGGAAGTAGGAGCCACAAAGGCCTCCAAAGAACTGTTGAAACGCATGTGTTTTGAGTATCTATTTTTAAATTATTTATTTCTAAATTTATGCACTTCGGTTTCAAAAATGGTTGCATGTAACACTTGAGTCTTAAAAATTCTAGAATGTGACAATAAACTCTTGTGAGCCGGTCCGAGTCAGGACCCCACTGAAGGCTTCCTGGGAAGCAACAGCCTGGGCTTGCGCATTTTTGACAGTGTTTGTGCTAAGCAGCTCCTCTCTGCCGGTACAGCGCTTTGGGTCTGAGTGTCTGTCAGCACTCCTAAAATCTGCCCTGGTCTCAGGTAGATATTTGATTTGTTTTTAAAGAATTTTTAAAAATTTTAAAGACAACCATGATAATTTTTTAAAAACATGTTTCTGGAGCCCTCAGGAATGCTCTAGAATGAATGGTTCTGAAAAATGTGTGTCCTACATGTCTCCCTGGAGTGAAATTACTTCCTGCTCTTTACACATGTGCGCATTTCCAAGCCTCTGGAGTGCCTGGGTGCCGAACTGTTTGTATCCCTTTTTTACAAAGGAAAACTGTTCTGGTTCAGGTAAGGAAAGTTCCCAGTGCTCGGAGGCAGGCCTCTGAGAAGGCGACTGGCCCTCGGGCTTCTCCACGCGTTGGTGAATTTGCACTGATGAGCACACAGCTGAAGAGGCTGCTGGGGGCGGGCTCCGGGCAGGAGAGCCTGCTAGGGGGTGAGCTCCGGTGTGCGATGCTGGCCCCCGAGTGCCGGAGTCGTTTGCGCACCTCCCCCAGCTCCTCCTCTTCCTGGTTCACCTCCACCATGCTGTGTCTGCGTGGACACAGCCAACCACGGACCACAATCGGGAGCTGTTGTGGGTGTTGATACTGGGTCTCAGCAGTTACTCAAGTGGCCAAGACAGAAACCAAGAGCTGTTCATCCTGACCCTGGTGATGGTCATGTGCAAGGCGTGGCCGGAGGTCCCCAGCAAAGTGTGGCTGGTGAGCAGAGCTGCGTGGGCCTGCCGGCGGTTTTATCAGCTCTTACCCCAACTCTCTCTTAATGCTACACTTTCACTTTCCAGTGGTTATACATCTAAGTCCAGTACATGGGTTAAATCCAACCAACCCGAGTAAAGACTCCAAGTTGGTACAATTTGTAAATTCATGCATCGTAGCCAAAACGTGTGCCCGGCACCCTCCTTGGGTGACCCTACCAGCATCCTCTGTGTTCTGTTTCGGGATGCAGGGCTCATTCCCTGGGACTCCTCACCAAGCCCTACCCGTCCTTATCCCTCTGTCCACTTCAAGACCCTGGTCCATAAGGTACACCAAGAGCAGATACCCTCCCGCAGGGTACAGGGGAGGAAATGGGCTTGCCGCCCTGACGCCACCGGGATACACAGCCACACAACTGATAGACCTTTGAAGGAAAACTTTTAGAAACCCCAGGCCATACTTTTCTCTTCTCTAATTGTTTGCCTGCTTTGGCTTGGTCCACACGATTAATCACTCTGTGATGCTGGGACAAAGCATCTGACTCTGCAGCTTAAAGAAGGGGAGGTTCAACTGGGCTTATGGTTTCGGAGGTGTCGGTCCATGGGTAGCAGGCTCCAAGGCAGGGACATCGTACAGAAGGCTGTGTAGAGCCACGCTGCTTGCTACGTGGCGTCCACAAAGCTGCAACAAGAGACAGACGCCACGGCCCACCGCCTGCACCCAGGCTGCACCTCCTTCAGCGGGTCCAGCAGTGAGATCACCAGGTTAGTCTGTTGCTGAGTACATCTCCACTACGACCCAGTCGCTTCTCCAGGAGTCTCGATCCAATCGAGTTGACAGTTGAGCCTACCTGGCACAACACATGGGGGTGTTTATGCTGCCTGGGTATTGCCGGTTGAGGTTGTTCTCAGGCCTGGGCAAAGGATCCGCCTCCGCATGGTGCATCGGAGGTGCTGGAATCTTCAATTTTGCTTTCTCTACTGAATGTTGAGCTCCCCTGGATGGGGGTGGTGCGTTTCCATACACCCTCCCTGGCGGAGGTGCTGGCTCGATGAAGAATGGGTGGGGTGCTGTGAAGCCTCCAGGCTGGGAGCACCGAGCGAGCCTCTGCGGAGGAAGGCGGAGGCGGAGCGGAGCGTCCAGGTGGAGGCCAGCTCGAGCAGGCACGGGCTGGAGAGCGCTGCACTCACCAGGCCGGCAGGGCAGCTGGGCAGGTGCTTCTGCCTCCGTGGCTTTCCATTTAATACTATCAGAGCTCAGTTGCCCACAGATAAATGAAGCAGTGGGTGCATGGGGAGGCTCCCTCTCTCCCTCACTTGATTCCTCCTGTCCTTCTGGAGCGTGCCTGCGGCTGCCTACTGCCTCACACCTACCCTCTCCTGGAAGTCCCCTGGTTCTGGGCCACCCTCTCCCTATGCTGCCCACGCCTTCCCTGCCATGGTGCACCCATGGCACAGTTCGGAAGGCTCCACCCCTTGGGGGCCACAATGAAGAGACTGTGAAGGTGCAGCTGCAGGAGGCGGGGAGTCTCTGGTCTGCCAGGGTCGTCAGGACAGGCTTCTGGGCTACAGGGCACTTGTACAGATCCAGTGGGCCATAACGCTAAGGCTGGAGTGGTCGCTGGGCACCTGGGAGGGAGCTCAGGCATCCTTGAGGCCTTGGGGCAGGAGGGGGTCGCTGTGGCTCGCTGCTGCACAAGCACCTCAGGCCCTAGTATTGTGCACCCAGCGTGGCATAAATCTTTTTCCCCCCATGGTTGGTCACTAGATGTCACTGTAGGGAAAAAGTCTGACCAGGAAACAAATGTAGGGCTAGAGAAATTCCTGTTTGGGATCCTGAGGGCAGGGTGATTCTAAGGATAGAGAATTCTTGACCGAGCTTCTGGGGGCAGTGGATGGCGTTGAGAGAGGAGGTGCTGACACAGCTGAAGCCCTCGTGTGAGGTCGAGCGGGACAGCGGGAGAGACAGAGGGACAGACAGACAGGGAGGGAGGGAGATAGAGAGAGATAGCTGGAACTTGCCTTGCATCCTGGGAGTGCTCAGGAGCCCTGCCTAGGGCCTAAGTCTGAATTAGAAAGCACAGCCCAGGATGGCTGTTTCCCTCTAGATGTTCATTGTCCCGATAAAGATCGTCCTGATCTGGTGCTGAGACAGAGAGCAGCCGGGAGGCAGCACGCACCTGCAGCTGCGCTGTCCGTGGCCAGAGCCCCAGCGCAGGGGTGGCCAGGTCATCAAGGCTGACGCTCGTAACCCTGCAGCCACCACAGCCCCCAGCAGGCGTGGGGTGGAGACCGCTTGTCCCCTCCAGCCTGTCCCTGCCCCATCCTTTCTCCTCCTCTCCCTCTCCTAGATGCAAGTGTCCTTGTACTGACTTCTGGCTTTCGAGACATCCATCCTGCACAGAGCTTCCTACCTGTCTCCATCGGAGCCAGCTGCCCTCTGGGTATGGGAATAAAGTCACTCAGGAGCCCAGTGGCTCGATCCTGCCAGAGAGTCACGCTAGCAGGGCAGCTTCCTGTCCTGAAGCACCTCCGGGTGCTGGGCTGTGAACTGATGAAAACAGAGAACTGTGACCCCGGCACCAAGCAGAGCATCAGAACATCTTCTCTGCAGCGAGGCTGGGTCGGGGCATCCATGGAGTCTCAGGGTCATCCGAGGAGTGTGACCCTGGCTCCCGGCCCCTGACAGTGGGTTGGAGATGGCCCTCAGGAGGGCAGTTGTTTCCTGGAGATGCTCAGGGAGGCTTGCAGGGAAAGCTGTCCCCAGAACAGGACAAGCTGCAAAAAGACATAAAGTGTGTTCTGGGGCCAAGGTTCACACAGAGCTGTGTCCGGACCATTGGCCAGGCTGTGGTATAGTGAGCTGGTCCTACAGAGGCCACCCGGGGTGAGCAGTGCAGCCTCAGGGAGCAGGAAGGAACCTTGTGCTGGAACCAGGCGTAGGAACCTCAGCCCAAGCCCCGGACACCTAAGGGTGCGCCTTCAGGATGGCTGTCCAGCCTGGGGCCTGATTCTCCCCTTTTGTTTCTCTTTGTTTTTATCCTTCTGCAGGGAATATTATTTGCATCTTGCTTTTAAAACATGAAGGTGTTATTTGCACATAGCCATGAGTTAGGTTCTATGCTGTGTGGAGCCCCTGCTTGCTCTCAGGCCTTAATCGTGAGTAAGTGTGTATTAATGTGCCAAGCCACCTTAGGCCACTGGCTGAAGGGATTGGGACAAGATGTCTGAGCTGCTTTTCAGACAGGCGTGCACGTGGGAGGACGTGGGTGCCCAGGCCGGGGTTGCAGCTGGCCGTTGGGGCCCGCTTGCCATCTCCACTCAGTTTTCTCCTCCCCCCATGGAGGGCCTCGTGCCTGTAATAAGGTTGAATTTCATTAAGGTTTGAAGGATACTTTCTAAATGGATCTGAAGGCCAGGGTGTTGGTGAGGTTGGTAATAGCGAGGATGGTGGTGGTGATGGCGATGGTGGTGGTGGTGGTGGTGGTGATGGTGGTGGTGATGGTGATGGTGGTGGTGATAAGGAGGAAGGGGATGTGGTGGGGATGATGGTGGGGATGGTGGTGGTGGTGAGGTCCCAAGACTCCAAAGGCCCCACAAGGACTATCTCCTTCCTGCAATGTGGTTTAGGCTCATTGTCTTCTGGCTTATTCATCAATTATCTCTGGGTGAACACATAATTTGTCATCCAAAGCAAAGCCCTTTAGGTACAGAGCCTGGGGTTTGATCCCTGGGCCTGCCATGCTGGCCCCACACCCCCCTGGGCACGCTGAGATGGCAGTTGAGACTGGGCGTGGTGGCACAGGCCTGTAATCGCAGCTTTTGGGAGGTTGTAAACAGTGATCTTCTACGGGTCCAATCTAGTAGTGAGACCCTGAACACCTTGTAGACCCTGCCCTAAAATGCAAAATAAGTAAATAAATAGAGAGGAGCCCTTCGGGAACACTATAAGTGTGCCCGTGGCACCCGGTCGCCTCCTTCCTGTTGGTGCTTCACCGCGTGTGAAAAGTCCTGGGTGCCACGGCCCTTCCAGGGCCGCAGAGACAGAGCTGCACCGTGCGCTGAGCAGTTAGCATTTTATCCTGGTCTCACATTTGCATCAGAGCCAGTGCGCCTCACCTCGGGACTCGGGCCTTCCACATGGAGGCTGCCTTAGGCTGCCTGGGTGCGGTGGCCAGGACAGGGCTGCCCCGGCCGTGTGGAAGCAGCAGCGCCTCCTTGCGCGTCTGTGCCCTGACAGGTCCTCTGCGTCTCGTCTGGGGAGACGTGCCTCGCACTTGGAGGAGAGCGGGGGCTCTGGGGAACCTTCCCCTGCTCAGCCCTTGAGCTTCTGGAAGGACCCTCAGTGGAGGGGAACTGGTGTAACTCTCCCCTGTGAACGAGACCCAGCCAAGCTGCTTCCCAAAGCCCCATGCACCCAGTCTGTGGCGTCCTCCCCAGTGACAGACCAGCTTAGCCAGCAGAAATGGAAACTGCACATCCCTGCGAATTAAGAAGTGATGAGCAGCTCTCTGTCTTAGCTGTCTTCCTTTACCTCTGTCCTAGAAACCCGAGTCACGTCACAGGAAGATACTGTCACTCAATCTGCACTGGCCTTTTGAGGAAAATTCTAAAGGCCTTGTGCTGACTCAGCTGCTTTAATTTCACAAGGACATTGGGTGTTTTAAGGCTTACTGCTTATAGACTGAAAAGTACTGGTTCATTGGGAAAAAAGGCAAGCTTCTGGAATATTCCATAGATTCTACTTTATAAAAGAAGCTCAATCCAAGAAAGAGAAATAAAACAAATGTTCCATGGCCTGAGGTGAGCCATTAGCTAGGACAAACAAACATTTTGCAAAGATGACAGATGGGGAGGGTGGAATGCTTCCCTCAGTCTCAGCCAGGGCTCCTGAGCGGGGCAGGGTCCTCAAAGCAATTGGTAGGGATCCTTCCCTGTGACGAGCCCCCTGGGCTCCCTGTCAGAACCCCACTAATCACTTCCCCAGGTCCCCACCCTGTGGCTGAAGCCTGATCCACAGCATTTACAGCTCAGAATGTTATGAAAAGTCAAGCCAAGTAAGTCCTGCCAAGCCCCAGGGGGACGATGCAAGAGTGAATAATTCTACAGAGACCCTGGCATCTGTGAGCAGGAGCCACAAAAGGCCATTAAAGTCAGAGTCGGGAGCGAGGTGCGGAGTTCTGACCCACAAGAAATGCCGGCTCCCTCCCCTGCCCACTCAGGCAGGGCCAAGGCCTGATCCCCACCCAGTCAGCCCGGGGATACCATCTCTCCTTTTGATCCTGTAAAGGAACAGGCTAATTCCTTCTAAAAGTTTCCCCACAGTGCTGCAGCTGTTGCCGCCTCAGGGTACACAGGCCCCCAGGGCACCCCATGACGCTGGGGTGGGGCTGGCAGGCAGCAAATAACCTCAGGAGCTATGAGTCTTGCCATGGCACCAGGGTGGTGGCGGGGGGCAGTGTGAGGTGCCTGTGGTCTCCAGTGGGCACACACTGCACCACGGAGGTCCTAGACCCCCCCTCCACCTCATGTTACAGATATGCCCCCTGGCCACCTTTGACATCATTGTATCTTTAGGATAGTTCTATTGGCAGAAGAGAATTCATCCAGATTATGTCTGAGAGGAAAGGGGGCCTCGGAAGTGAGGGTGCCACGGGGGCGTGGACCTGGGGTGCAATCACCCTGGTCATAGCCCCAAGTGGAAGGGCAAATTTCAGAACCATGTGCTCCTAGCTCTAGGTCTTCTGAGTCAAGGTCTCAGTACGTAGCTCACACTGGCCTTGAGCTCACTTTGCGGCCCAGACTGGCCCGAATGAAGAGCGATCCCCAAGCCTCAGCCTCCCAAGTGCTGGGTTTACAGTCATGCAGCACTGCACCTAAAAGACTCAGCTTTTGTAGTGTTTTGAGACAGGATCTCACTGTAGTTCAAGTTGGACTTGAACTCATCGTGGTCCTTCTGCCTCAGCCTCCTGAGCGCTGGGATTACAAGCATGTGTCACTGCCCCTTGCCTTGGCAATAGTACTGGGCCCAAGGCTCTCCACCAGTCTGGGGAGTGTCTTTAGCCCCAACCTGCTGCCCCTCATTAATATGCTTGGCATGTCTATGCATGTGTGAGTGCATGTGCATGCATGTGTGCTGAGTGTGTGTGTGTACAGTTATGTGTTTCTGTTTGAATCCTGAGAGATAATTCTTCTGATCGGTGGAGAGTCTCCCAGCCCTTACGCACAGGGGTCCAGGTGAAGCTGCACTGTGAGCCCCGGGCAACCTGCAGGTGGTCAGCCAGGGCCTCACCTGTGTAGACACCAATCAGATCACCAATCAGGTGTCAGGTCACATGTGCAGCGGAGGGCTCTGAGAAAAGGGAGTATGTCAGACTCCTTCCTGAGCTGGACAGGGGTGTGCGGTCAGGTCTGGGGTGGTCAGAAGAACCTAATATTTAGCAAGTAGCTGCAGGAGATGCCAACGGTCCACGGCAGGGAGTGCGGTGTGTGGATGTGTGACCAGGACCTGGACTGAGCTGGCCCTCACACTCTGGGTGTGCTCTGACACTTTTCAAATTTTTTTTCTTTCGGGGCTGGGCAGATGGCTCAGTGGAGTAAGTGTTTCCCTGGCAAGCGCAAGGGCCCGAGTTCAATCCCTGGTTCCGCAAAAAAAAATTAAAGAAAAAAATTTCTTTTAGGGAAGACTGTACAAGGTGTTCAGAGTCTCACTGCATAGATCGGACTCACAGTGATCCTCCTGTTTACAGCCTCCTGAACACTGGGGTTAACTGTGTGTCACCATGCCCAGTCTCAATTGCCCTTTCAGCGCACCCCGGGAGTAGGGCCGGCACGGCCAGCCTGGGGATTGAACTCCCAGCCCCTGCGTCTGCCTAAGCAGACGCTTTAATCCGCTGACACTCTAGTCACTTTCTGTGCACTCATATCACACACAGGCCCCAGGACAGTGGCGCTCGGCACCTCCAATCACGCACAGCCCTGCACTTCCCTGACCACCTAGGCTGGGCTTTAGGGCCCAGGCCCCACGCCCAGCGGCTTTCTCTGCCTCAGACACCTGCTCAGGTAGTGATGGGTTGGGTGTGGGCACAGGGGATGGAAGCGTTAAGGTTGTCCTAGCCCAGCCAGCAGTGCCACATCGCATTGGGGGAACCTGGGGAGGCCCCCTCCCTGGGTACTGAGGACACCCCCACTGGGGCTGCAGTGCTGCAAGGTCCCTCTCAACTATGAGCTGGACAGCAGGGTTGGGGATAGACTGGTACCCCTGCTCCTGGGTGGGGTTCTGGATATCTGTCTGTGACTGGACAGAGGGGACTGCAGAGACCAGCAAGAGGGTCACAAGTTCAAATCCAGCCTGAGCAAAGTAGCAACTTAGTAAGACCATGTCCCAAATTAAAAAAAAGGGGGTTGGGGGTATAGCTCAGGGGAGAAAGAGAGAGATGGGGAGAGGGAGCGAGAGATGGGGAAAGGGGGGAGAGGGAGACATGGGGAGAGGGGAAGAGAGGGAGAGGGGGAGAGAGACAGAGAGAGAAAGAGAGAGAGAGAGAAGTATTTGTATTTAATCACCTTCACGGCATTTGTTAATAAGAAACTCTTCATCTCCCTTGCAGGCTAAGCTCCACAGATTGTCACCCATCCCCTCACCAAGTCTGGGGCAGGTTTCTAGTCACCCAACGGTGCCAGGAGAGCTCTGTGTCTGTGTGTGTGTCCGTGTTTGTGCGCTGCACCAGGCACTCAGCCCAGGGCCTCTTGCGCATGAGGCAAGTGCCCTGCTTCTGAGCTATAATCTCAGCCCATTTATCTTTTAATTTTGACTTTATTTTGGGGCAAGCTAGGGACTAGCTTAAAGCTTTTGCACTGAGCTGGGTCCCTGGGCCTTCTATAAGTTTATTTTGAGGTGGGTTCTCACTAAGCTGCCCAGATTGGATTGAGCTCAAGCTCCTCCTGCCTCAGCCTCCCAAGCAGCTAGGGCTGTGGGAGTGGGGCACCATGCAGGCTGCACGCACCGAGCTGAAAGGCTTCTAAGGCCAGCTTCCCCCTCTCGGTTCTGTCTTGCTCGTCCGAGTGCAAGTCTTCAGGCTGTGCTCAGACTCCAGGGAGCATTCAAGGGCTCTTAGGGGTCACGGGTAGAAGACTGGCAGTGCTCACTCTACACGCAGCACAGCATGGTCCTGCTGGGACAGGGCTCCCCGCTTGTGGAGACTGAAAGGCGAGCTGCCGGTGTGCAGCATGTGCCGCTATCTGTCTGCCCAGGGCTGTCTGCGCCTGCAGCAGCTGTACTGTGGCTGCAGACCCAGGCACAGTAAATAATCCCTCAAGACTTTGCTTCCAGGTTCACAAAAGCTGTGTGCTCACTTCTTGACCAGCCTCTGCACTGTTGCAGACAGCCTTTGTGCCACCTTCCGCCCCGCTCACGTCCCAGAGGGCAGAGCCCCCCGCACATCCTACTCTCGTTATCTTTCATTGTTCTCACCCTAATGGATGAGAGGTGTTTCACTGCAATTTTTGATTTGCATTTCTCACTGGGGACGTTGAGCATCGTTCTGGGGTGCACTTGCCGTTTCCTTATCATCTTTGGACAGGCATGGTCATCCCCGGGGACACTGCACAAGCGAAGTGAACTTCACCTTTTTCCGAGCTGGATGGACACTGAGTTGGTGGAAGCCAGGCCACTGGCCACCACCCTGGTGCCCGCTTGCCGTGGACACTACCAGGTAGGTCTGGAGACCCAGATGCCGGGAGGGCGGGCTCTGTGGGTGAGGTGTGGGAGGGGCCTTCGGGCCGCGGCAAAGGCGAGGTCAGAGGCCCTGGCAGAGCGGCCGCTGTGTGCTCGAAGGCAAGCCGATGACGAGGGGCCGGAGGGGGGGGCCGGGAGCAGGGGCCACAGGCGTGCAGCAAGCCCGAGGCTGCGTCAGGTCCTTCTGCCCCAGGTGGTGCCACAGAGTGCTGTCAGCACGTGCTGAGCAGAGAAAGTGCCCAGTCATTGGCATTGCCAAGGGGCAGCAGAGCCTGCGCTTTCATCTGAGGGGAAGTGACTCGGCGAGTTCAGCTTAGGGAGGCATAAACAGTTCAGGGAGGAGACTGGACTTGAATATACAAAAGACCAGGGGCCGGGGAGATGGCTCAGTGGAATAAGAGCTTCCCTGGCAAGTGCAAAGGCCTGAGTTCAATCCCTGGTTCTGCAAAAAAAAAAAAAAAAAAAAAAAAAACCTGTTCTACAAGAGACCGCCTGCCTCCCTGTGCGGGCTGAGAGCAAGGGGCCTCCAAGGGGCTCCCTCATCCCTCTGAAGTTGTGCTCTGGGGCTTGTTCCAATCTTAGCCATTGGGCTGCCCTCGGCATGCTTCAAACTCTTCAGGAATTCTAGAGACCGGGCAACTGTTACACAAGAAAGCATTCCGAGGAAGGGAGAGGGTGAGGGCAGGACCTGTGAGGTTTTATTGGACACTCAGCTTTTATTTATATCCCCAGGCACATTGGAAATCCAAGCCCAGCCTGTGCGCCAGGAGAGCTCTGCCAACGTTCGTTCCTGAGCCCTCAGAGGCATGCAGGCAGGTGGGCGGCCTGCAGCCCAGGGTGATGCAGCTGGGGGATCTCATACAGCTGACACCCCGGGCTGTAAGGCCAGGTGGGGCTTTCCCAGGGAGCACAGGGTCCCTTCCCCATGACCTCCAGCATCTGTTTCCATGGCACCCCTGGGAGCTGGGCACAGTGGCAGAAAGGGCTGGGTGGAAACTGCAAAGCTTCTGTGCGCTGTCAGCGAGGTGAGTGGGGAGCGCCTGTGTGTGGAAGGAGGGGGAGCGCGAGTGCTCTGCTGTGGGCCCTGTGCGCCAGAGCCCTGGGCTCTAAGGGAGGATGCCTGCTTGTTCTGCCTCAGCAAGTCGAAGCCACAGGGCACAGGGCAGCACAAGGGGTGCCCACGTTGCATGTGACCAGGGTCACCTGCAGGGGGCAGGCGCAAGGAGGTGCCGGGGAGACTCCAGGAGAAAGAGGGGCACGAGCCCAGCCCATCTCGGCACACGAGATCTGAGGGGAGCAGGGTGGTATAGGGTGGACGCAGGTGTCAAGAAGCAGTTAGGACCCCAAGAAGCACAAAGCCGAGACCCCAAGCTGGTGTAGGGGGAAGCATGAAGAAGCGGGGCATCAGTGGGGTATCAGTGAGCCGTGCACGAGGCACAGCACTGGAAACCGTGACCTGGAAAACCGCAGAGGAAGAGGTGGGGCTCCGCTTCTCGCTTGAAAATTTGCTTTCTCCAAAATTACATACCCACTATCTCTGCGGGATTTATTCTAGAACAGCAGTGATTTTAAATCCATCGTGTTATTACAGTAATGTAGGCAAGTGCCATCTGATGGGGGCACCCCCGCAGTGCTCTCCTGACAGAACTACCTGAGGATGGATTTCTCTGAGGGCATCGCTGTCACCGAGGGGTGCGTGGCCGCACAAGGGGCGGGGGGGGGCGGGGCGCACAGAGCAGCACAAACGAAATGATAAAATCGTCACTGCTGTGCCCCTGGAGCGCTGCCGAGGAGACAGTGGCTGCCTTTTATTTTTGTAAGAATTTATCTAGCGTGGTGGCCACCATAAGGGTAAAGCCATGAGACAGAAAGGGAGTGATCAAACACGGGTGTGTGTTTATATAAATTGAATGAAATTTGTGGCAGGAAAAGACCCGTTGCTGTTAACCATCCCAAGCCCTCCCCGTCATTTGAATAGGCTGAGCATATTGCGCCTACCATTCAGTAGGGCTGTTCTGGACGCCGGCTTTCCGCGGTGCCTCTGTGAGGCGTGATTCTGAGAAACTGTGAGTGCTCCGCTCTCCGATGAATGTCATCTGAAGGAAAGGCGGGCTTGTGAAGACAGAGGGTCCTCATGCCCCTTAAGCTGCGGGCCTGGCCCTGTGCAGCTCACTCAAGTCAAAATGAAGGCAGAAAGGAAATGCTTTGGATCTGCTGAGGATGTCACACGCAGCGGGGAGAGGACTGTCAAGCTGTTGTAGAAAGTGGCAAGAACAACCTGCTGAACGACTTCGGGGAGGGTAACGGGATCGAGGCAGTGTGCCGTCTACTGTCATACATTTTAAAAAACTTAAGCAGTCACCTTGTGTTTTGATCACATCTTGTGCCGTGGAGGACACCTGGACGACTCTCCTTGAACGAAGAGCAATTGTCTCCATTGTGGCTAAACCCGGCTCTGTTTCCCTGCACTGGTGTGTGCAGAGCAGCCCAGGACTCTGCCTCACCCTGCGGGTGGGTCTGGCCAGGTGCTGGTGCAGTCTTTGAACCAAGGCGACGGGGCAGCGTTACCCCTCCCATAGCTCCCAATGCACACGTGTGAGCAGGGGCAGGAGGGCGAGCCGCGCTCCACACTGTGGGCTGGGGTCAGTCTCAAGACAAGAAGCTGTGGCTCCCCGGGGCACAGCGATCACACGTGAGCCCTGAAGCCTGAGCCCAGCACACGGGCTACCACCTCCGCTGTGTCACGCAGCTTGCTCCTTCTGCAGATCCTTCTCTGCATATTGCAGAGGTGAGCCGGGCCTCCTCCCCATCCAGCTCACAGCTCTCGCCTGCTTCCCACCGCTCTCACAGTCATTCATCCCCAAGCCTCTCCCTTCTTCATGAATTAATAAAACCCGAGTTGAGGCCTCTGTTCTGGATGGCCATGACCATGGCTGGACTTAGGACCCCGGGGTTCCCACAGCTACAAACACACCTTAGTGTCCTTCTTCTCGCCATGGGTTGGACTGGGTGTGGTAGATTGGGATTGACTCACTATGATTCCAATGTTTCCGTGGGATTGCATCCCAGACCCCAGCAAGTGCTGGGAGAGCTCTCCATACTGTATGACACTAACAGCTTCATGTAACATACGATACAATTTTCCATGTCATTGGAAATGCTCAAGCCTCATTCTGAATGACTTCATGATGTCCCATCCTTTGGACATACTGTAGGTTATTGGCTGGTCCTCTGCTGCTGGACCTTCATGCAGATTTCACTGTGCTATTACTGTAAAAAATAATGCTAGCTGAGCCTCTTGCTGTCAGCTGCATTCTCGCTACCCGTTTCCCAACTTCTACCCACGTCCCTCCTCATCTTAGCTGCAGGGGACCCAGCAGCAAACACAACACCCCACACCTGTGTGGAGTGGACATTGAGTAGCAGAGATATGGCATGAATAAGTAAACAAAGAAGGCGGAGTCAGATCCGAAACACGTAGAAAGGTAACAGAAAGAGTGAGCACAGACAAGAGGATGTCCCAGGCCTGTGGAGAAGGCCTAGAAGCAATGGTGTGCAGCAGGACACCTGCAGCTGAGCAGGAGTCCTCCTGTCAGGCAGAGGACATAGGCTGTGGAGGCACAGCCAGGCGCGCTGGTGGAGGTCTGTCCTGCAGTCCTCGGCTCCGGGACTCTGAGGTGGGGGGTCGCAAGTTCGAGCCCAGCCCCAGAAAGTCAGTGACTTAGGAAGACTCCATCTCAAAATGAAAAAACAAGGCTGGGCATGCAGCTCAGTGCAAAGGCCCTGGGTTCAATCCCCAGCACTGAAGAAAAAGATGTGGAGGGGGAAGGTAGTGTGACTGATTGGAAGGACTCCAAAATCTTAACCAATGAGGCTGCAGAAAACGGAGCCAGGGGAGGTGGCCTGAGATGAAAGCCAGGGTTGTTTGGTGGGGACCGAAGGCACCACAGCCATGGGAGACAGGGTCAGTGTGATATGAACATGGCTCAAGCTATGACTTTAAAGTCGGCTGCAGGAAGCGAGGAGGGAGACGGATTCTGCCGATTCTGCCTCACAGAGAGCACAGAGCGACTCTGAGGCCAGGCAAAGTGTCACGGGAAAAGAAAGCCACAGACCCATGCAGCTGATGACAGAAGTGCAGACTTCTTCCCAGAACTGGACAAAGGGGAAGGCACCTCGGACTTGGCTTTGCGCCCCAGAACCAATAGAGGACCCTCAGGCCCTAGACCTGCTTGCTCTGCTTTGTCCAAAGGAACCCCACGCTGGGCAACCCCAACTGGGAAGATGAGAAGAAAGTGCATTGCACAGCAAGGGGGCTCTCGTACAGCTGGGCTGACAGGCACCCCCTCGTCCCAGAATTCCTTGGGCCCCTCAGGGGTACATGGCGCAGATGGCAAGGAGGGGCCTGGGTTTAATTGTAGGAGCTCTCCATCCCCTTAAAAAGATCATGAGAAAGCTGCCCATGCTCCGTGTATCCTTGCTGCCCCAAGGAACTGCAAGCTTCTTCAAAGAAGTGGGTCTTCAGCATTAGCTGTAGTTGTCAGGCTAGACTGCTGAGCTGTCTAGGGGCATCCTGTCGATTATAAAAGTTTAACTAAAGGCAGAAACTTGCTATCTGAAGACAAAGGAAAGGGCAGAGCAGCCATTAGGAGGGGTGTTCTGAGGGGACGGAGAAGGTCCCACAGAACGTCTACTCCTCCTTTTTTAGGCTTGGAGGGCTGGCCAGGCCGGGCCTGCAGAGAGCCTGGATCAGTGCACCAATGCCCCTGGGCACCTGGGTAGGGGGTGGAGCAAGCCCCACCCTGGTGTGGACAGTGTAGGAGACAGAAGAAGCAGTCAGTCGGAAAGGAAAGGCCGCTGTGGTCTTTCTAGATCCCGCCTCTGCTGGCCTCGCCCTTATCTTCTGAGGGGCCAGTAGCTCTCTCCTGCCCAGCATTTGGTGGGATGACTCCTAGATGGTCTGGCATAGAGGTCAAAACTGTCAGCCGCTCTGTGCTGCTTGGGTGCTGCGCTTGGCTTTGAGGCCAGCGAGCTCAGTGTTGTGAGTCAGCACGGGTCTGTTGGCAGTGGCTCGCTCCGTAGCCGAGCTCCCGTCCTGGTCAGGGCTGGTCTCTGAGCGGAGCCATGCCGTGGCCTTTCCTTCATCCCAAAGCCCTGAGTCACCTCTGTCCATACTCCAGCGTGCCTCATCTTGGGGGAGGGGCATTTGGGAGGGGTCTGCAGGGCCTCTGGTGCCCAAGCCCCTCCCTGTAGATTCACAGACAAGATCAGCGCTACCCCAACTTCAGCCAGGCCCACTCACTCCAGGGTTAAAAGTTCATCTCCTTCCAGTCTTTCCTGCCAGAGCACCTTGAGCAAAACACGCTCTAACTTTCCAGAAGTATCTGGATCCATGACACACACAACAAAGATTTAGCTCTCTTATGTGACCAAGAAGGTGCCCTAGGAACTCATCTGTGAATGACTATCACAGGATCAGACCATGTCCTGGTACCTGCACTCGTAATTCTAGCATCTGGAAGGCAGAGGCAGGAGGACCTGCCTTAAGTTCAGGGCCAGCAACTTAAGGCAACTTAATGTGAGAACCCATCTGAAATTTAAAAAATAAAGGGCTGGAGACATAGCTCAAAAGAAATACCTTGGTTCATTCCAGAGAGTGAGAGACAGACAGACAGAGACAGAGAGACAGACAGACAGACAGGCAGACAGACAGAGACAGAGAGACAGAGGGAGAGTGAGAGAGAGCCTGCCCCATTCAGTTACCCCAGAGATGCAATGAGGAATTGCCTGAGAAACCCCCTACTGCTACTTTCTGTGTTGTCAAATGAACTTGATGTTCATCAAATATTCAGCAAGCCAGATCCTTTCTAGTTGCAATTTAATTTATGCCTTACAAAGACCCTGCAGCTATAGTTGACATGGATTTTTTTTTAAGTGGAAATAACTCACAGGGAGTCTGTGAAGCTGGTGCCCCTGAGTGCTCAGCATTTAGGTGACATTGGCCACCATGCAAAGAGCTCTCAGTGTGACCCTAGAACACCACTAGAAACCAGGGGAGGTGGCCGGGAGCAGGGGGCTTGCAGGGCTCCCTGGGCAGCTTCACTGGCTAGAATGCTGGAAAAGAAAGCCACCTAGTGTCCAGATGCAGGGAACAGGGGAGGGACGCCTTCCCAGGCGACCTTGCTGCCCGCCCCACCGCTAATTGGTGCGAAGGAGAGGAAATTAGCTGTGTCCTTGGCTGGTGCCAATCCCTGGCCTGGAAGCACGAAAGAGGCTCCTGTGGCAGGAGGCCGCGCACCTGCTGCCACTGCCTGGATGGAAGGTACAGGTGACCCCCTGGGCTCCTGAGCTGAAGACAGGAGAGGGAGGTGACAGCGCCGTGAAGATCCCCATAGGAAGACAGCAGGGCTGGGGTGTGGGGGCTCCCAGCTCAGAGGGGAGCTCACTTTCGTAGATGAAGAGCCGACCTTCAGGTAGCGCTAGGACCCCAAGTGCTACAGAGCCTGGGCCAGACCCAGGCAGACCCATTTATCCTCGGTGTGCTGCGCCTGGCCCGGCTTTAGGGAGTGGGACCTGGTGCCTGCCTCAGATGGTCCCTAAGGCAGGAGTGGGACAAGCAAGTAAGGAGGGTGTGCATCACAAGGGATCCCACCCTCGAGGACCCTGAGAAGGCCGAGGTGGGGCCCACACTGCCCTCCAGGATCTGCTGAGCTCCGCTAGACGCAGGGCAAGCTCGAAGCTGGAAGGGCAACACAGCACACACAATGCTCAAATCCAACACTACACCATGCTCATCACCACCAATCGTGAGGGGGCTGTGACTCAGCCACTGAGAGACGCCATGGCACGCACCCCAGGGTGGCCCAGCCGAGGATGAGGCGGGCTAAAGGAATTGTGAAATCTGAGCCTGTGTGTGTGTGTGTGTGTGTGTGTGTGTATTATGTAGCCTCTGTGGACGAGTATAGGAACTCTTCAAAAAATTAAAACTACAATCACCATCTGACCCAGCCGCACCATTTCCGGGTTCCAGTCTAATGGTGTTGAGATCAGGGTTGAAGCACAGCTTGTGAGCCCTTCTTCATAGTGCTGGTATGCGCAGCAGCTGGAAGTGGAAGAATTCAGGTGTCCGGGGATGCGTACGTGGGGGAACAGCAGGAGGACAACCACCTGATGCAGTGTCTTTCCACTTGCCTAGAAAGGAAGAAGATCCTGTCCTGCATGACAGCATGGATGAGCCTCGAGGACATCATGCTGAGGGAAGGGGACAGGCAGTGTGTGGCCCCACTTGTGGGGGTCTCTGCAGGGTCAGGTTCACGGACAGACAGCAGGACAGTGGTGTTAAACGGGGACAGAGACAGTGAGGATGTAGCTCAGTGGCAGAGCATTTGCCTTGTACGTAGGAGGCACCAGAGAATGAATAAACACATGAATTAATTAATTAAAATTAAGAAGGTTTAAAAACAACAGGGGTAGAGCTTCAGTTTTGCAAGATGACAAGGGTTCTGGAGATGGAAGGTGGTGACACTTGTTTTCAATGCCCCTGAACGGTACGAGTGGGAGCCGTTTAATAATGACTTGCACTTGCTGTGTACCTTACTGTGTAGAAAACAGGGGAGTTGGAGCAAGAACCTAAGGAAGTTGTGGATGCCAGATGAAGGTGTGTTTGCTCATGGGTGCCACGGCCTGTGGCCCTTGTCCAGGGAGAACACACACACACACACACACACACACACACACACACACGCTGTGTGCCACCCATCTAAAGCTTGGGGACAGTACATTGGGAATCGCTGTGCAGGTAGACGACAGTGATCCCTGAAAGGAAGACAGGGCAATGGTGGCTCCCTCGGCCCGAAAGGGGAAGGACGTCAGGTCTGAGAGGAGCGGTGATGGCCCCCTGACCCTTTCCTGAGCCTCCAGCCCTGCTCTTCGGGGCTGCTGGAGAGCGAGAGTGTTCATCCCTGGAAGGGAGAAAGGAATTCTGCCAATGACCTGCCATCCTAATGAGAAAGTCCTTGCCTGAGGACTTCTGCTGGGCTCCAGCCTTACCAGTTTCTCCCGGGCAGTGGAGAGAGATGCTTTTACCACCCTTTCCAGACCCTGAACCCAGAGCACAGCCGCGGTGCCCCTCCTCACCCTGCATGTGAAATCACGTGAAAAGGAACCACAGAACAGGAGCCAGGAGGCTGCCGGGGGGCTTCGCTTCTCTCATGCATAGGTGGGCTTCGAGCTGCTTTTGAAGGAGCATGCTTCTTTTTAAGATCAGTCTTAGGTTATAGGAAATGGGCTGCAAAGCACAGAGCCCCTGTGTCCCTGCCTGCGCCCGCACACCTGGCGTTCTCCATCTGATGCTGTGCACTGCTGTGTCATAGTTCTTAGAGTCAACAGGTAACAGTGATTCGTTATCGTTACTGCTGTTATGGTTTCCATCCAGATGGCCCCGAGCTTCTTGTGACCATAGGAGGAGCTTTTGCAAGGGGGCTGGGTGAGAGGGCCTGGCCCCTAACTCACTGCTAGGGCGTGGGGTCGGGTGCAGGGAGCCAGGCCGTCCGCCGCGGTCCCCCTCCCAGGCGCCTTCCTGCCCGCCATGACCAGGCCGCGCAGTCCTGCCTTGGGCCCGGATGAGAGCTCTACAAACTGTGAGCCAGAATGAAGTTTCTCCCCTTAAGTTGTGAGTGTTGGTTTTGTGTCTCAGAGAAGAGAAAATGACCAAAGTAACAGTTACCTAGTGGCCATAGTTTAAAGCAGGCTCACGCTGTGTTGCCCAGCTGGATAGTGTGTAAGAGCACACACCCCTCACGAGGGTCTCGCCCAGTGTCACTTCGCTACCCTCAGAGTCCCCTGGGCCGCCCTCCACCAGCCCTCCTAGCTCCCTCTGAACCTCTGGGACTCACCGGTGCGTTAGTGTCTGGAGTCTTGCTTTTTGAGGATGCCATATTCTTGTTTATTTATTTAACAGCAGATGAATATGCCAGCTTTCAAACTCATAAAACCTAAAAGTTGAGATCTTCACACCAAGACTTTTTTCGTGGGATTTCTCAAAACAGTAAGTTCATTTATTAGAACATGACTGTTACTTAGTTTTCCAGAAGATATTAAACAATTTACATACAGCTACCGGGAAATACAGAAGCATCATCAAAATGCGTACCTTTAACATCAGTGGAGGTTGGATGGTCAGCTTTGTTTATTAGAAGGCAATTGAACTTCCGCAGCGAGTCAGGGAAGGGAGCCTCAGAGTCTTAAATGTGACCCTAGACTCTGGGCTCAGAGGACAGGGACTGTGTCCTTCTAGAATGTGGGTCCCACAGCACCTGTGGCCTAATCAAAGGTTTCTAAATGTGCTATGGTTTGTATCTAGTGGTCCCCCAAAGCCTTCTGCTGCACGCCCAGGTGGGGCTTTTTGGAGGCGGCCGGATCTAGGGTGTGTGATACTGGGACTAGAGGCGTACGTGACTAGCCCACTGATTGGATCAGCGCAGTTCTGGGTGTGGACAACAGGAAGCTCTCCCCGACAGCGAGGGGGCAGGTGGAGGGCAGGCTGCTGCCTCCTGCCTGCCCGCCCGCCATGCACTGGCTCTCCCCTGCGATGCCCCTCTGCCACACCAGCCTGCCTTGGAGCGGGCCAGCCGTGGACTGAAAGTTAGTGAGACAAAAGGCAACTGGGGACCAGGGTTCTGCAGCACAGTGCCTGCCAGGCAAGTGAGAGGTTGTGAATTTGATTCCCAGTATGAAAAACTTTTAAAAAGGCAACTGGGATTCCTGGATGTTGTTGTCAGTGCCCCCAGGAAGTCAAAGCTCCAAAATTACAGATCCAGAAAGATTTTTGCAAAATCCCAAAGCAGCAGGTCCAGGCCTGTCCCTCTGGTGTGATGAAGTTTAAATGATCTAGGAGGGGGCTCTCTGCATCTTCCTAGGGAGCTTTGGGGAATAAAAGGCCACAGGCTCTGTGGTAACCAGTCATCTGGCAACCCTTCTGTGCCAGGTTCTTCGGCTCTCGTACGTGCTGGTGGGGATGCCCAGAAGCGAGGACCCTCGGCTGTCGTCTGGCCCCAACTTCACGGTGACAAGCCTCACAGTGCTGCCTCACAGTTGAGCAAATACCCTGGAAAGGGAGGGCGGATGTCAGCCCAGCTCACCCCTGCCCCACATGGAGCCGTGAAAAGGGCTGGCAGCCTACAACCTGGCTCCAATTCTCCAGGGGACGGAGCTTAGCGTATCCCTCCTGTGTGTGCATTGGTGGACATTTAATACGCACCTGTGCAGGGCTCCGCACTCCATCCTGATGCTGACAGCTCTTTCAGCATCAGGGCGAACCGTGTGGATGCCACTGCGTGTCCACCCTTGGCCACCAGACTGTCCTGCTCCCGGCGGGGTGGCCGGAGCTCGCGAGCACCCCGTTGTTCTCTCCTGTCCCTAAGCATCTGTCCTGGTCCTGCCACGCAGCTACTTGGAGCCAGGCGTCTCAGGAACGTGGACACTTCTCAGAAAGCCACGAGTGTCCCAGCGGAGCACTCCGGGCAGGCAGCTCCTCTCCCGCCGCCCATGAGCTCTGCACTGCTGGTTACCACAGGCCCAGCAGCCCTAAGGAACACAGAGTGAAGCTGGGACATCTGTGCAGGACCGAGCAGAAAAAGAGCGCAAGCAGGACTGTGACCGCCACGCAGCCTCGCAGGGACGGTACAGGAGGCAGCGGGGGTCCGCTCTGCCACCCGCCGCAGGCACAGGTGCACCGTAGGGCCTCAAGGAACTGATAGAGTCCAAGATGCACCCCCTCCTCGCCTCGAAAACACACAGACCACTATGCTGCCCACTTTCTGAAGCAGTTACAAAAGTCCTTTTTCCTGTGTGTCTTTACAAGATGTGATCAAAAATATGGTGACTACTGGTTCTCAGTGCCATCCCTAGCAAAGGCAGACCCCAAATAGGCCCTGTGCCCTCACCCACCCGACTCCCCAAACCTGGCACCTTGTGGCTTCCGGCTCTTTCCTAAAGTCAAAATGACTGTAGAAGGTAAATGCTTGGAACTGATTCAGGACACAGAGGCAGCTGCAGCAGCTCAACTGAAGATGCTGTGGATTCAATTAGGAAAAAGGAATAGGTCTGCATTTTCCAACTCCATAAATACTGTAAACTGGGTGAAGCTCAATACATCCTCAGTGCATCGTCCTGCTAGGATGGCGCTCGGGGTGTCAGAGCAGCTCCGCCATGGCTGAAGGGAGGCGGGCTCCATCCCCTCTGCGTCCGGCTCCCCCCAGGCTCTCATCACGGTGGGTGCAGCCAGCTTGGCTTGGGCGCCCCCACTCCTGGGCTCAGCCCTCCGTGGGGTCCCCAGGATGCCGCTTTCCTGGAAGCCCCCTCGCAGGGACAGCACCTTCCTGCCTCTCCTAGGACAGGGCCCCACTTTTACTCCTGTCCCCAGCACCCCAGAGAGCTGGCCTCTGCTCCTGCCCACACTCCAAGGGCTTCCCGGCTCTAGTCCTGCTGACCACTTTCCGCCCTGTCGCTTCTCACCTGGGACTCCTGCAGCCCCTGAGCAGGCACCCTTCCCGGCCATGATGCACACACTCCTGCCACCCGTGTGTGTGTGTGTATGTGTGTGTGTGTGTGTGTGTGTGTGTGTGTGTCTGTGCGCTTATAGCCACAGGTTTTAAAAATTAAGAAATCAGTCTTCCCGAGCCACCGCTCTCACGCCATCACTGGGAGAACGGCACGCTGTGTGCCTGGTTGCCTCTCACTGTGGCTGTTAAACAGCAAGTCCAGTGCTCTCCTCGCCTTGTGTCCGTGTCAGCACCCAGAGAATGCTAGCACTCCTGGCTTGTCCTTTGGCAGTGGAGAGAGGCACCCAGGGCGCCCACCACCCTACCGGCTGCAGGCGCAGTCCCCCCGCTGTCTTCACTACCCGGCCTCCCCGAGGACCAAGGGACCAGGCCAGGAGCCACACAGCCCCATGGGCAGGGCCAGTTTATCAACATGGTTGCTCTCTTTTCAGCTGTGATCCAGTGGAGCAGGCGCAGCTGTGCTCCCTTGGCCTGTCGCTTGCCTTTCAGAGCTGCTCTGCACGCCTTGATCTGCGGGACCCAGCCTGGCGAGGTAAAGGACATTCCTTTTCATTAATGAGCAGCTACTTCACTGCAATTTGTTCCAGATATGCTCCCTTTCAAGATGCCACGCAAACCTCCGTCCAAAGCGGTGATGAAAGGAGCATGTGAGCCACACTGCGTGGCTTCCAGGCACGTGGGACCAGTGACTCCTTCCAGTGCTTCCCAGGGAGTGGGTGGAAGTGTGCTCCTCATGGGAGGGAGGGAGGAAAGCACGCCCAGGCAGCACAGCAGTGGCCAGGCCAGCCTGGTCCCCTGGGAACTCGCCTCCAAGGGCATAGTAGGATCGGGAAGGACCACCAGCTCCGCTCTCCTGTCTTCCACAGAGCAGCTGCTGGGCTTACTAAGGCACTCGTGCTTCCCTGGAGAGGACTCTGACCCTCGAAGGGCTCCAGGCCACCAGGCCATGCAGACGGCTCTCTGCACGGGGCCTGAGCTCGTGCTCTTTCCCTGAAACCAGAGGCCTTCCAGTGAGGGGTGGAGTGGCAGGGACGAAGCGCCCACCGTCCTGGGCCAGCAGGGGAACTCTTTTTCTGGACAGAAATTGAAGCCCAGCTCCCTTGTAGCTGTGTCTTTTCCTGTGCACAAAGCAAAGCCCGTTGGTCACTTGGGGAGGTCAGAGGCACTCTGGTATCAGAGCCCCATCGCTGTGGACCATTGCCTCACCGTTGGGCAGCTTCATCTCCTTGCACACACTGTGGAGGGCACATCCGGCCGTGGACAGCGCAGCCCTTTGGACACCAGACAGCATGGTGCAGGAGCCATCCGGTCCCTGTGAAGTGTGTGACTGTCCCCTCTCCATGGATGCCCCCACGGACACCTGGGGAGGCCGGGGACCTGGTCCCCTCTCCAGTGAGCTGTGTCCAGTCCTGGGCAGCCCAGTCTCACTCACACTGTCCCAGGGCCCCTCAGCCTCCCTATTAACGCCAGCATGGCCAGGTCTTGCCAGGACCCCTGCCGCCCTGCTGTCTCCTCTGCACTGTGCGCTGCAGCACCGGAAGCACCCCTGCCACACCGCACATCTGCAAGGAGCACAGTCACTCTCCCTAGCTCTCTGATCACACCCCTGCAAGACAGCGGTCTGCAGCCCGGCTGGACTGCGGCCACGGACTCAGGGGGTTGCTTCTTGCTCGAGGGCCTCAGCCCCACAGGAAGCATCTCCTCTTCCCTGCCACGAGCCTGTGAGCTGCCTCACGACGGGGCCTCTGCACATGCCTGGGGTGTGGTGAGCGCTGAGCGCAGCAGGAGGGAAGCTGCGCACTTCAGCGACACTGGCTGCAGGGCAGCAGTGACCAATCGTGGAGTGAGGACGCCCTTTGACGGTCGCTGCCGGCCAGTGCTCAGCAGTGTGTCTCTGCAGCGGGCCGACAGCCACACCAGCCTCTGCAAATGGCTTAGAGCTCCAAGCAGCAGCAAGCCGCACCCAGCTCCCTCTGCCTGGCAGCCTTTCTGGGCCAGCTCTGCCTGCCTGGCGGGTGACCCCTAATGTCAAGAGGCAGAGCAGCCAAAGCCGTGCCGTCCGGAGCAGGGACACAAGGCATGCCCTATCTTAGCAGGCCCGTGCTTCTTCAGAGTGTACCAGAAACACATCTAACCGGGCTTCCCAACCTGGCCTTCACAGACATTACCACTTAGGGTTAGACTACACAGGGCAGGAAATAAAGTTCATTGACAGTCTGTTTATAGAAAAACTAAGCCACGTCAGGGGGCAGCAAACAGTGGCTCCAGCTGGGGCCTGTTTTTGTACAGCTCGTGAGACCAAATTATTTTAAACTTTGTTTTTCAAAGAATAAAATGGCAAGGCCCTATGGCCCCGCTGTGTCTATCTCTGTGGAAAGTTGGCCGGTGCCTGGCCTGCCGGGTCGCAGGAGGACTGCACAGTGCTGGAGGAGTCCGGTGCAAAGCTGGGCAACTGGGGCCCAAATCCCGGCCATGCTCTGGGCCTGTGACTTTGGGCCAATTGCCCAACCTTCCTGTGCCTTCACCCAGCCATCTGTGAGCTGGGAGTCCTGGTTAGTAGCCGCTGTCGCTTCCTAGGCCACGATCAAGCGCAGGTAGTTCGTGCTCCATAAGGGTGATGGGAGGTTGCAAGGAGATGCGGCATTGCAGGGCTTCCAGCACAGCGGGCACTGGGTCAGTGCTGGCCGCTGTCGCTGTGCGGGTTTCCTTTTAAAGTCAAGATGACCGCTGTATTGCCCTGTCACAGACGCTCGCCAAGTGTCTCACCGCCTTGAAAGACTTTCTCAGATGCAGCTGCTGTCAGGATCAGGGCGTCACCTGGCCTCCCTGTATCGCTTACCCATCTGCTCTTCTGTTTGTTCCTCTGCTTGCGCGTGGGGACAGCATCCAGGCTGTGGACCATGCTTCCCATCTTTCATTTTGAGACAAAGTCTCACTCGTCACTGTTGGAGCTTAGGTCTAAAATGTCCCTCAAATGCATCACACGTGGGAGGTGGCTGCACGGGGGTGGGGGTTGGAACGCTGGAGCTCACTTGCTGCCAGGAGCAGGGCCCTGGTTGGAGCTGGGTCCCCAGGCCTGGAAGAGTGTCTGTTCTAGATACTTTTCTCTCATTGCTGAGACAAAATACCTGATTCCCCAGATCAAGGGAGTGCAGGTACACCTAGCTCACAGCTTGCGGAGGCCTCAGCCCACAGCTGGCTCCGGGCAGGGTGGCGTGGCAGAGGGCAGCAGCACATGGCTGCAGAAGATGCGAGGAACAGCCAGAGCAAAAGACTTGGCGTGCCTCCTTCCCTCGCTCCCTCCTGTTGCACGCAGCCTCCCTGCCCTAGCGCGCTGCAGCCCTACTGCCGACCTAGCACTAGACAGTGAGCCACGCATGAGCTCTAGACTCAGCTCTGAAAGAAAAGACGCCTCCCCATGGCCATGTGAGGCGTGGGGCCATCCAGACACAAGCTGGAACCCCGCGTGAACCCTTGTCCTGGCTCCTTTCTGCCCTCTGCGCTTCCTGAGCACCATGACAGAGCAGCTTCCTTCCGCCAGGCCGTGCCCTACCCTTCCTGTCTTGGGAGCAGCCGACTAGGGAGGGAACCCTCAAAGGAGCCCGAGTAACTTCTCACCCTATAAATCAGTGTTGGCTGCTTTGCCCCAAAGACTAGAAATGACAAAGGCGGTCCCAATTGTCTAGGCCAAGTGCAAACTTGCGCTTCTTGCTTCAGCCTCCCAGGCTGCTGAGGTGAGGGGCCTGCCGTCTGCACTTTCTCCTTTTATTTCCACGTTCAATTGTCTCCCACATGTCAGCTGGGTCCACAGAGAGGTGTCTGCTAGATGAAGTTAGGAACAAAGGAGGATTATTGGTGCTAATGCCTGGGACAGATGAGAGTGAGGTAGGGCTGGGCAGGAGGGAGCCTGGAGACCATGTCACAGCTCTGACAAGGTGCAGGGAGCACTCTGCCAGGCTCCGGTCTGTCCCCTTAGCGCAGGGCTTATCCAGAAGGAGCACAGCTTTCTCCAGGAAGCTGACGCTGAGACACAGCTGTATCTGTGCAGATAGCAAACTGACCCTCCCGGGGCACAGTGGCTGTGCCCCCCCTGGCTTCCACAGCCTGGCCTTGTCCTCAGCCCCTCACCACATGCAGCCCTGTCCTCTTTTGATGCTCAGAGGCCACTTACTCTGCAAGCAGCTGCCTCACCCTGCAGTGCTGGGAAGGTGTGAAGGATGAGGCGGCTGTGAGGGTCAGGACCCTGGAGGCCCAGTGCAGGACTGGAGATGCAGGAGACCTCTGGAGGAAGCACCCTGAGGACCAGGGAAGATGCGGGAGGCGGTACCCTGGACCAGAGCTGGCGAAGGAGAGAGGAGGAGGGGCAAGAGAGGAAGGGGGCTGAGGAGGAAAAGCCTTGGGGTGGGAGGTGGTGGTGGTAGTGGTGGAGCCCTGACATCTGTTCTGGGGACAGGGACAGAGAAAGACCTGGTGTGAGTGCTGTGAGGGGCCAGCAGCATCCTGGGCATGGCAAGCTCAGACCTGAAGATTTGTGCCGCCCATGGGGTGCTCGGGCTGGGACCCCGGAAGCCCACGGGCAAGGTTGCAGTGTGGCTCTGGCGAGGACACACTTAGCATCGCAGTAGAGCTGGTTTCTCTTCCATTGCCAGCAGAAGTTCAGCAGCTGCTTATTTTCTTTATGACTAATAAAAGAATGCTGACTATTTTAATATCTATTTGTAAGTATTTATATTGGTTAGTAGCATCCCTTCAGAGTGAAATTCCTGGGTCAAAATAGTCCTGGCACAGTGTCTGTTTTATTTCACACCCTCTGAGCCATTTTGTGTTGTGTCCAGCGAATCCAAACATGTTTAGAAGCATGCAGCAGCCCAGCGTGGGGCGGCCTGGCTTAGAGAAAGGCTGGTGTGCCTGGGACTGTCCGGGCCCAGTTGCAGCTTGAATGGGGTTTTTAAACCTGAGGGGGTTGGACATTGCCTTTCTCAGTGCTGCTCAGCTGGCAGTAGTGCTGCAAAGCGCCCTGCACAAGGCAGATCCTAAGAACTGACTCTGCACGGTGCCTTGCAGGGCTGGGCTCAGCGAGGAGGCTGGGGAGGGACAGCCTCGCGCTGTCCTGTGCAGCGGAAGGAAGGGAGAGCTGCGGGAACACCTGCGGCCGCAGGGTGGTCCGGGGAGTGCCTGCGCCCAGGCTGCCCAGCGCAGGCTCTCCATGCTCAGGGCACAGCCTGCCTCGGCCTCCGCACCGGCCCTCGTCCACGGCTGGGGCCCACCTGCTCACCATGAATGTGGAGACAGGCTCCGGAGCCGGTCGCTGGGGTCCTCCCTCTGTTACTTTCCTGCCTGTTGGAGGGCCGCTGGCATACTTCCACAGTTGCCACAGAATTCTTCACGGGTTTTGCCCTGTCACCAAAAGTGTCTCGGTGCCATTGGACTGACTTAGACGGGACATTTCTAGTATTATTGGATGTCTGCCTTTTAAAAGTTTTTTTAAAGGAAACAAAACAAAACAAAACATAACAAAGAAGTTATAAGAAATTCAAAAGAGGAAAAAAAGAATCAGAGTAAAAATAAAATTAAGCATTAAGTGCCTCTTTCAAAAGACCAGCAGAAATCGACAAAACAATAGTCCACATTATTCTGCATCTATGCCCACGTGCTCCAGTGGAGGCCACTGGGTCACACAGCCACATCATGGCTCCAGGAGCCAGCTCAGGCCTCCAGCACAACTTCTGACTGACTGTCCTGCCCTGTGTCTGAGACCCTGGCCTGCACCCCGGTTGGCTTGGGATTTGGATGTGAGATGAACAGGAAAGAGCTGGAGATTTAAACACACGGCTGCTGAGTCCACGTGTGCCACAGGGAAAGCAACAGCTCTGGGGGGGCTTCAATCCAAGATGTCCCCCAGAAGTCTCATGCTCAGAGGTGAGGCTGTTGGGAAGTGACTGGGTCATAGGGCCACCGCATTGCTGAGGTGGGGCCTGATTGGAGGAGGGGATTGCTGGGGTGTGACTGGAGGGGTGTACTCCCCTCCCTGGCTCCCCTTCCTCTTTCCGGCTCCTGGGCAGCTCCAGCAGACCTTTCCTCTGCACCTGTTCTGCCTCCAGGACAGCCGGCCACGGCCTGGGTCCTCTGACCAAAGCAGGCCTCTCCTCCTTCAAGCTGCAGCTGCCAAGTACTTTGCCCCAGAAATGGGAAAGCAGCTAATATGGGCTAAGGCAGGGCTGAGGCTTTGAGCCCGGCTGCTCCAGGGAGCAGCCCTTTGTCTCTGGCCAATAACAGGCAAAGAACTGGACAGCCTGTCCCGGTCCCGCCTTGACCTGACCTGTCCAGGTGCAGCTGTGCGGCAGGACTGCCGGAGCAGAGGAGCATCTAGTCTACAGGTCAGCGCCTTCTGGCCAGCAGGGCATGCGGGAGCTTTCCCAAGCTCTCTCTGGTTTTGCATCTGGGGGAATCATGCTTGGAGAGGTTGGACCACTGTCCTCTCCTCTGCTGTGACCTTCATCTGAGTTAAGGGGGACGCATCCAGACTTACACCGCTTCTCCCACTCCCTCTGAGCTTCAGAAATATATCGTAATTCAGTATTTCAGAAATTAAGGTACAGCTTCCTGCAGATACTGTGAATTTTATCAGCAGGAGAGCTGTGTAGGGCCCTGGAGAAGTCACGGAAGCACAAATCTGATGACATGAAAGCAACTCTAAGTGCTGAAACTATTCTTACCCAAGTTGTCTAGGCAAAGCACCTCACGGGGGCGGGGTGACACAGGCCACTGGGAGACCAGGGCCACAGGCAGATGGTCCCTCAGCATGTGATGGACACATGGGGGTGGGGGTCAGCTTCCGCCCACCTGCTCCTGCCCTGGCCCACAGGGAAGAACAGGGGGCTGGGGTCAGTCTCACTGGGCCAGTGGGGACTTCAGCCCCAGCAGCAGAAGCTGCCACCCAGGACTAGACTGAGGGTGACTCTCCAGCCTAAGAAGGAGAGACAGATTCCCCTCTGGAGGGCTCCCTGGCTGGAGCAACTCTGCAGCCAGAGCTAGTGAAGAGCAGTGTGGCCCCGGGTGCTGCTAACGAGCCCCTCAATGATGTGGGTTCCGGGAGCATGGGCTCAAAGGGAAGTGGGGAAAGTGCAGAAAGAAAGTGTTAGAATGAACCACGCAGTCGCCCAGACCAGGCATTCTGACGTGAGAAGATTTGCTGGAGCTAGGAGCAAGTGGGTCAGCTGTCTAGCAGACCAAGACGGCCCCGAAGAAGGAGAGTGTTTGTGGGCAGGAACAGCCAAGGGGGAGCCAATCTTGGCAGGCCACCTGGCCTGGAGGGACTCCCGTTAGCAAAAGAGAGTTCCTGTGGCTTTCTGCCCAGGTGACTGTTGGGCAGGCCTGTTCTGTGGTTTTGGCCAAGGGGAAATGAGCCGGGACCGGGGTACAGAGCGGGGAGTGCTTGGGACAGGGTGTGTGGGAAACCTGAGTCCTGACCCATCAGAAAAAGAGAGAGAGAGAGAGAGAGAGAGAGAGAGAGAGAAGGGAAAGGGGGGAGGGAGAGAGAGAAGGAAAGAGAGAAAGAAAGAAAGAAAGAAAGAAAGAAAGAAAGAAAGAAAGAAAGAAAGAAAGAAAGAAAAAGAAGGAAGGAAGGAAGGATACAAATAGAAGACCTGGTAATAAGAATGTCATCCTAATTTCCTAAATTTGGTAAGAAGGCAGGTCTGTTCCACTGGTCACTTCACCATAGAGGAAACCTCTGTTTTTGGCTTTTGTCCTTTGTATTAGACAGCTTGTGCTGAAATTGTGCTACTTGACAAAAAAGCCCAGAAGCTCTGCTTTAATTTCTTGCTCACAAGGTCTCATGCAGCCTGAGGTTCTACTAGGCTCCAGGCCGTGAGGGTGGCTCAGGGCTGCTCCTGGGGACAGTGGCTTAGCTGAGGAATTCCCTCATAGAGCAGCCAAGCCAGAGCCTGCAGGCAGCGTGGGTCCCCTGTGGCACTTTGTCTGCTGATGTCCACTGCTCAGCAGAACAAGCCACGCCACAGAGCCCAACCCACCGGCAGTAGGCCTCGCACCCCCCCCCCCCGGAAGCACTGCTTGCCATGGACAGGTCTGGGGGATAACGCAGCGCAGACAGGAGCCAGAGACCTGGGCCGCCCAGGCCCACCTACCGCTTTCCGAGCCACCGCAGGGCCCCAGCTGAGGCTGTAGACATGACAGCAGCACCTGGGCGGAGCGACACCAGGAGCTTTCCCTTCCATCTCACCGGTCTGCTTTGTCCCTGGGACGTGGCCTTGGAACTGTCATTCTCCTTATGTTTTGTGCACATCTCAGTGCAGCCCTGGAAGTCTTGGGGTCACACTGCAGGGCCTCAGGACAGCTGTGGACATCTCACGATGCATGACAAAGCACAGGCCCTGGAACAGCACGCACTGTAGCCTCCGGGACAAAGTTTCAGAGGGAAATTTGGTGAGTGTACTACTCAGCTCTGTTTCAAAGCGGTCACAGGGAGGAGGCTGAGCTGCTCATGGGAGGCCACGCAAAGACAGGCTGAGATCAGAGCATCCCCACAAGGCCAGAGGTTCCAGCCGAGAGCTCTTCTCCCCTGAAGGCTCCAGCCACAAGGCTCTATTGAGCCAGAGCCGCACGCGTAAAGCCCAGGACACTGAGAGTGCATGCTGCGTGGTACCTGTGCTGAGGCCTCTCCTCAGGCCTTTGCAGCAGGGAGTCAGCCATGCGTCGGCCAGCATGGGTTGGGTTCTGCTGAAGGGACAAGCAGGCATAAGAAAGAATCCCAGGGGCTCAAAGCAGTGGCTGTGTCTGGATTGTCCCCGCGTCCGTCACACTCAGGGTGGATGTTCTTCCTGCTTTGTTCTCACTTTCTCCATGCTGCCAGCTACATGGTGACAGTCCCCCCTCCTGGCTTCTGCCTTGAAGTCATGCAGACCACACACACCAACTCGTCCCACGACCGTCACTGGCCACAGTAACCTTGCACGTGGTAGGGAAAGCTGTATCCCCACCAGGTGACCAGAACGTCGGGGATGGCCCTGCTGACCAGGAGAAAGAAGCTCCCAGTGACTTCCCTTGGCAAGGAGAGCCTTGGAGAACCTTTCTCAGGCCACTTGTCACTGAGGCTGGAGAGGGGACAGGCCACGTGTGGTCTCGACTCCCCTGTGCTGCAGCAATTCCATCAGGCGTAGGTGTGGGTCAGGACGCCCACCCCCATCTGCCCGCAGTGAGGACCAGCCTTCCTGCTCTGCAGACACCACCCCTCCTCCTCCATGTGGGCCAGCCCCTGGGAGAGAGGCCCTGAGTCCAGGCTGAGCTCTCCCTTGTACAGACTCTACAACTCACTGTCTGCCCCTTTTGAGTCTTATTGCTCAGTAGGCTTTTAACTTGTAGATTTAAGTTTTATAAAACAATTAGTGCGCTGAACTCCAGCAAGCCCGTCTTCATTCTTTTGCTGCTATTGTTTTATTTTTTAAAAATAAACTCTGTTCAAACTTCCTTACAGAATACTGACTAAGCAGTCAGATGAATGGATTCTGTAAGATAAGCACACCCTACCACATAGACCACCAAAAGAGCATCTCTTGGGTCAGGAAGCGGACACCCCCAGACCTGCAGTCCACTGCCCCTGCTGTCTCTCTCTATAATCGACCCTCCTTGCCACTAATCAGACTTTGCAAACCAGAGGTTGGCTTTGTTTGCTTTTGAGCCTCACACAAACAGGATCATTCAGTTTATTTCTTTGGTGTTTTATGTCTGTCCTTTCGTTCTGAGTCTGCAGGTTTCATTTGTAGTGTTGGGTGGACAGTTCCAATTTATCCATTTCTGTTGCTATAGGAGGCTGCACTGTACCCCACTTCCTTGGAGGGCCTTTGCAGGCACCACTTTGGAGGCGCTCAAGTCTTCACAGCGTTTTCTTCTCTGCGTGGACTTCCAGCTTGGGTCTGCTTTATTTTATAAATGCTGATGCTTTGAACCTTCTCCTGTGAATTTCCCTTGGTGAAGACCCGGGTGCTTTCCTGTGGGTAACCTCCCAAGTGTGGGATTCTGGGTAACAGGGTATGCCAGGGTATATGCACACTCAGATTCTAAAACGTTTTTGCTTTTTACACTCCTGTTAGCCACAGGTGAGGGTGTGGCACTCCACATCCTCTCTGAGCTACAGAAGTGCTGTAGGGCTGGAGCCACGTAAGGGTCTTGGAGCTCACAGCTCATTACAGGTTACTTCAGGTGTTCCACGTGGAACTACAGGACTTAATGTTGGCCCTTCTGGATTTTGGACTTGCTTTGGCCCAATGGTTTGTATCCTGCTGTGTATACCTTTTGGAATGGAAATGTTTATCTTGTGCCTTTGAATGTTGGAAGTGTTTAGCTTTTCATTTGTACAAGGGCTCACAGCTGAGAGTTTGCCTTAGCTCTTGGGAGCTTGGGACTTGGACTTTTCAGCGATGCTGAAACTGTTAGGACTTTGGCAACTCTTAGAGATGGACTAAAATGCCTTTGCATAAAGGGATGTATATGAGTCTTTGGGGGTCCCAAGAGAGAAATGTGGTTCTCATGAAATTTAATGTTGATAGACTTAGTAGTGATTCATAAGGACTGTCAAAGCTGTGCTACAATGTCCAAGTTGTGAAGTGTTAACGAGCATGTCTTTGTATATGGAAACTGGTTTAAAGAGGTATATGTGCAGTTGCCAGCTAACAAGGGGTAGATTGTGGGGGACACATTGTGTCAACCTGGAGGATTGGTGGCTTGCACCGGGGACTCGCCCAGCAGGCTGGGGAGGGCCCGCTCTAGGGTCAGAGGGCCCTCCAGAGTGACAGCACTGGCAGGGCATCTAAAGGGCGCTAACCCTTTCCGCACGCCACCTCCTTGGAGGAGCTTGGTCAGCACAGCCGCACCGCCTGGGGGGAGCTCAGATCTGCAGCAGCCGTCGCCCCTTCCGGAAGGAGCCCACGCTCTCACCGTCAGTGCGGGAGGAAGAGAGGCGTGACAGGCGTCAGAGCCGCTGCCCCCCATCTGCCTTGGAGCCAGTGGAGAACAGACGGAAACCTCCACTGACTGTGACCTAAACAAACCTTTCCCCTCTTCATTTTGGGTGTCAGTATTTTGTCCCAGCAATGGTAAAAAGTAACGGAGACTCCCATTCCTATCAGAACGTCAGACACCTGTTCCTACAACAGCTATAGATTGATAACCCTGTCCTAACCTTCCAGGCTGCAGCCCAGGCCCCTGTATCCAGGTTACCGACAGCGGACAGCCCCAAGAACCCCTCCTCCCTCATGAATTGATGCCCACAGCACTCTAAAATATACAGCATGGCCAATCAACCTGCCATCATCCAAGTGTCTTCAAAGAAAATTCCACTGAAAAAATGCATTTCTAGCCTGAGAACTTAACCAAGCTGTGGGAAAAGGAACAGACATATTTTCCTTTGGCTTTCTGTTGTACCTAACCCCCCCCCACCCCAACAACTTAAAAAACAAGCGGTTGAATTTGGCTTAGAGTCTCAGGGGGTTCTGCCCATGCTCAGCCAGCTCCATGGTAAAAACAGTGTGGCGGCAGCGGGTGGTGGAGCACAGCTGGTCACCTCTGGGAAGCCAGAAGCAAGGACGCAGGAGGAGTCACAGAGGAAGGGACCAGAGGCTAGATGTACCGTCCTCACCAAGTTAACCATCAAGATTAACCGTCATACCTCTTCTAAGGCTCTTCTTTGAAGAGCCTTATCTCCATGTGGACCTCAAGTCACCCGTACAGTAGAAGTTAAAATGGGGCACACTTTGGTCCTGCACGCAAGAGGATAACCACCTCCTCCCCTTTCCAGGCAACCCTGGGGTCACAGCGGCTGGCAGAGCAAAGCACAGACGGAAGGCTTCAGGGCAGGCTCACCCTGGGGCGGGAGGGGACAGAGCTCTGACGTAGGTCTCTGTGCTCCAGGGTCCGCCCTACTGGGACACTGCCTGGGAAGGTGAAACCAGGTCAGAAACACACAGCACCTAGCGGGTTCAGCCAGGGGCAGTGGCTGAGCATTCTCTTCGTGGCACAGCTGCGTGGGAGCGCCCACCATAGGTAGGGCCGCGACACCATCCAGCCCTCCCTGGCACTTCCTTCCTGCACAGTTTCAGAGGACACGCTCGCTCAGTTCACAGTCTATCTACTCCACACTGCTGTTCCAAGAAGGCACAAAGTCCTGAGAAGCCCAGTGGAGACAGGACGCTGGGCGGATGCAGAGTCCTGGCCTCGGGGCTCCTGAGGCTTTCCTCTGCCCAAGAGGCACCTCGGCTCTGGCTGGCTGTGGATGCGTGGGCACTCACCACCCTGGACATTCTCCACCCTGCAGGCCCAGGACAGCTTGCCAGTCGGTGGCTGGTGGACTGCTGCCACCTCTAGCGCTGTCCACAAAACCGTGCTTGGTACAACGGAGAGACAAATGAGAGGCCTAACGTGGCAATACTTTAAATTCACATGTGCTTTTGAGGAAAGGCATTTCCTCCTCCCCTAAAGATGCAAAGTAAATACATAAACTCATTAAATTGCTAGTTAAGAGAAAATTTTCTTTTGGAGCCTTCTCAAAGCAAGTCAGTGGGCCTCAGCTGGGAAACAGGCTCTTTAGCCCGTAAGCTAGAGGCATTTTTCCAGTGGCCATATGCCAGTAGGGATGGTGGGGCAAACCCGGCGAAAGAGGCAGGGACAGTGGGCAGCCTGGGTGTCCTGAGCCTCCCAGGGGGCCTCAGAAAGCAGAAAAAGGAAGATGTTTCCCTGGATTCCTGGGCCGGGAGCTACTGCAGACAGGGAAAGAGAGAATTTCCCAGAAGGCGCAGCTCAGACCTTCCTGCATGGCCTGCCCAGAGCTGCAGTGAGAAGGTGGACGCCAGCAGGTGTTGGTGGCCGTCCTTGGCCACCCACACACACCATGGACGTCTCTGTGCTCTGTCCAGCAGAGTTTGGACTAGGCCAGCTCAGGCCTGGTGGAGAGTCCGCCTCCTCCCCACCACACCTGCGTATTCCCCGCAGCCGGGTGCCTCGCCCCGCTGGGGGCCCCAAGGCTGCCAGGGCGCCACCCTCTCCACCTGCCTCTGGAGCCGTCAGGAACCCTCACCAGAAGTCCTTCCCCAGCAACCTACTTTTAATCTGGATGCATCTGTAGTTTGGGTACTAGGCTGGTTTTGAAATTGGATTTCCAACTCCCCTCTTGAAGATTAGATCATGGGGTTATAAAGGGACATTTATTAGTGTAAGAAGCAGGGGAACTGGATGACCTCCTTTGACAGGTTTTGCACTCAGGTTTTACAGCAGGGGATAAATTACATTTTGCTCAATCTAATAAATGTCTGGGTCCAGTCATCTAGACTGCCGAGATGATTCACCCGCAGCCCTAAGCCTCGCCCCACCCCTGCAGCCCTTCCTGGGGATTTCTGAGTACTCAGGTGCAGCGATGCCAGGGCACTGGATGGAGGCAGCGCCAGCCAGCCTTATGTGGCTGTGTCTCTGCTGGCTGAGCCCCTGGCGGGCACAGCTGTGATCTGTCCTCCACAGGGCGATGGCCCGGGGCTGTCTGCCAACTCATCCGACCTCAGCCCTCGCTGGTGCCATGCCCTGCCTGAGGGTGATTCCTTCCTACCTGTAGCTCAGCTGCATGGGCTCCTTCTGCCCACCCAGTCATTCCACCTGCCCTGCCACTCCTCTGGGAAACTCCCCAGCCATGCTGCAGTGACCTCTGAGTGTCCACACAGTTGTGCCCCGACATCTCTGAGTGCCTCCCAGACCTGGCTAGAGCTAGGCACTGTGGGTGGATTGGTCCAGGGGCTGTGTCAGTGTGGTTCCTCTCTCCAGGCCCTGGCTTTACCTGTAGATCTGCACACCTTGTGGGCTTTGTGTCAGTCAGGGAATTCGTTCCATGGTGTGTCCCTTCTCCCTTTTCTACCTTTTCTTTCTTTTTAGGGCACTCTGTTCTTAATTTTTGTTTAAAGACAGGGTCTCACTTAGTCTCTCAGCCACCCAGGCTTTCTGTCTCCTGCCACTCTTTGGGGTTCTTCACGGCTGAGAGAGCCCGTGTTAGTGCCGTGGATTCTGCAAATACTACAAATGCTCCCCACCCCGCCACTGTTAGTCAAAGCCTGAAGGAGGCTCAGGACACCGTGGTGGGCACAGCCAGAGGCCACAGACCAGAGTGCGGCCAACTGTTTTGCCCATCATTTCCACTCACGGAATAGGGGAAGCCAGAGTGCAGCAGGTTCAGCCCAGAAGAGCCCTGCGAATGGTCTCATACCGGGAGAGCACTCAAACCGGAGGATGAGGTATTTCTCCAAGGCTTGGAAACTCACCGAAGAAGTCTCTGGTGTCCTTAATGAACTCTTAAGCGCTGAAGTTGACCCGCAAAGCTTCACTTTTCATTGTTAACATAAATGAAAATCCCTCATCTTGAGGGAACTAGTTGGCTGTAAGGAATTTGTAAGAGGGAGTATCGTTAGCTTACTATCATTTGTAAGTGTCCTCTGGGTAAGTGTGGGATGAAGCTCTGTGCAGAGGCGACGTGAGTCAAGGTGGGTGGGCGGGAGAGCCCGCCTTGCCGTGAGGAAGTGGCAGCGGGAAGTTGGGCTGAGAGGCCGGCTGTTAAAAGCAGTGTGGAAGATGCCACACGAGGGACGACACACTTGGAGTTCGGCTGGGAGCAAAGCAAACGTGCAAAAGAGCTACAAGAACAACTCAGGAAGTGTCGTTGTCCCTCGCCGCCCCCTTTCACCCTGAGCCTAGGAGACAGAGACAAGGCAGAGGAAGGGACCTCGCCCCACTCCGAGGCTGTCCTGCCTCCTTCTTTGGGACTAACGCCCCCATGCCAGCTGTTCGTGCTGACACTTGCATCTCTCTTCTGTGGGAAGCACCTGTGCTAGTCCCGGGGACAGTTGCCTGCTGTATTTTGCTGCTGGCTTTTCTTTTTTTTTTTAAACTTATTTTTTTAATTTATTTATTCATTACAGTGTCTCGCTACACATCATGGACTCTTCTTTGCCGGGCGGGGTCAGCTCAGCCCACCCTGGGGGGAGGGGCTGGCACGGCATGTGGTGCTGGGGATCGAACTGCGGTCCCTGACAGCTTGCCTAAGCTTGCCAAAGCAGGCGCTTTAGACCGCTGAGCTATCTTGCCATCCCCTTGCTGCTGGTTTTTCATTTTGCATTAATCTAACTTGGAAAATACTTTTAAACATTACCCTTAGCTCTTTTTTTTTTTTTTTTTCCGGAAGTGGGGATTGAACTCAGGCCCTTGCGCTTTCCAGGGAAACACTTATTCCACTGAGCCATCTCCCCAGCCTCTCCCTAGCTCTTCTATAATAATTTTTCCCAACTTACTTGGGATGTTCAGTGTTTTTGGTGAGTCATCAACAGATGTATTTTTGTCTCTAATGATTTGTTTTCATTGCTTTGAGATGTTCACCCATAATTCTTTTCAATTATAACTTTCTGACTCTCAAATCGTTAGCTGATTAAACATTGATAGACTTGGGACCAGAGACAAAGAGAGAGCTCGCCAGCACAGCACCTGTCTGGCAAGTGCAAGGTCCTGAGTTTGATTCCTGGTACCCAAAGAAAAAAATAAATTAAAAAAACCCTAACATTGATAGACTTAAAATTTTTTTGGTCATTATAATGATAAAGTGAAACCTTTTCTGTCCAGAATGGGAAAGTTTTGCTAGTTATTCTTTAGGCATAGGATAATATCTAGATGACATGAATAATCAAAATAATCAGGTCCCCCAAAAGAAAAGACCAATCAAAAAATGGTATACTGACTTGAACAGACCCTTCTCAGAAGACGAAGCACAAAGGACCAAGAAATACTTGAAAAACATATTCAATCTTGGCCACTACAGAAATGCAAATTAAAGCAGCATTCAACTTTCATCTTTTTTAAAAAATGACTTTCATTGTTACATTTTAGATACATGACATTCCGCCTTACTTCCGAAAGAATGGCCGCCATTAAGAAATCAAGTAATAACAAGTGCTGGCGAAGCTGCAGGGGAAGGTAAGATCTCACCATCATCTATGGAAATATCAACTAGTACACTCTGGAAACCAGTATGGAGATTCCTCAAAAAGCTAGAAATAGAACTTCCACTCGGCCCAAGTGTTTCCTGTGTCGAGGTCTTCCCGATTGTCTCAGCCATCACATCACAGTGCTCCATGCAGGCCCATGTTTTTAGCAGCACAGTTCATAACGGCCAAGTCTTGGAGGCAGCCTCTGTGCCTGTGAACAGATAAAAGAGCACAGAAAGCACAGCATTTACACACAGCAGGACACTGGTACAGGGAGAAAGAAGCCCGAGGCATGTGAAGGACGGTGGGTGCACCTTGAGAGCACAGTGTTAGGTGAGCTAAATCACACACACAGGCTTAAACAGCATGTGATTTCTTTTATTACAAACCCAAAATATGAATAAAGAGCAAGGTAAAAGGTAGGTAACAGACAACCAGGAGTGAGATCTTTTGCAAAAGGAAAGAGGGCCAACAGGAAGAAGGGGAGAGAGAGACGGAAAGGGAAGGGATGGAAGCAGAAACGAAGGCCTGCTCTGGGCATGCGCCAGGCGCCCACTGGGGGCGTTGCTGCCGCGCCTGCCCGCACGGGCCGGGAAAAGATAAAAAGTGAGAGCACGTCATGCCTTCTGTCCAGTCTGTATTTTAGTCCTTTATACCACGTGTGGCTTTCTTCGCACTTGTTTGGTCCCTGTGTCCCTCCTTTTCCCCAGATGCTTGCCTGTGGCTCGTCCCCAGTACTCAGAACTCGGAATGCTACGTGAAAGAAGTAAGTCATTTTTTGTGGAATGAATCACCGTAACCTGACTTTTGAGTTAGAAAACCCTTCCTTCCTGTCCTCTCCAAGCACAGCCCCGGCGTGCGTGGGAAGCTGCTGATTTCCCTGGAGCGTACCGAGCTCTCTCCCGTCTGCGTCAGGGGCATCACACTCCGCCCTGCGGCCTGTCGTTTCTTCCAAACGTTTGCATTGTCTTTAATAAAATGACATACACAGAAAATTTTCTAACGCTTTTCAGTTAAAAGTCAAGCAACACAGATGCACACAAAGTGTAACTCTGCCGTCATTTCTACGTATATGGTATGATCAAAAATATAATAAATGTTTGAAGTTTAAAAAACTGAACTACAGTAGAAGATACGCTGCTATTAACTTCCCTTGCTGTCGCTCTGGCCACTTTCTGAAGCAGTTCTGGAAGGCCCTGCCGGGAGCGTCTCTAGCTGTGCTGTCCCAACTGCTTTCATGTCCTGAATCGATTCAAATTGTTGACTTCTCTTGATCATTTTGACTTTAGGGAAGAGCGAGAGGTACACAGTGCCAGGTCCTCTGGGTGAGGAGAGGGAGGACGCTTGGTCATGCTGTCATGTGACAGAAGTTGTGGTAAGCATTTTTAGTTGATTCAGGATCTCAAGGCAGTTGTAAAGACACAAAAGAGCACAGGGAGCCCCTCCTGGTCCTTGTCTTGGTCTAGAAAGCTTATATTTGTAATCTCATGGATAAGTTATTGGAATCCCATCAAGTTAATCCCCATCTACCTCTTCCAGTGCACCCCACAGCAAGATAAAAACACAAAGAGATATTTATAGTTATGGGGAGCCAAGGGGCCCTAAGTCCAGCCATGGTGATGGCGATCCAGAACAAAAGCCTCAATCCAGGGCTGAACCCAGTTTTATTCAGTCATGAAGGAGGAGGGGCTTGCAGATGGGTGTCTGAGAATGGCAGGAAGCAGGTGAGCGCTGTGAGCTGGGCCGGGTAGGAGCCTGCATTAACCTCTATGATACCCAGAAGGGTATGCAGAGAGCAATCTGTGTTACACAACTGGGGTAGTGTCTAATGTTTGGGGTCCGGTGCTTCAGCTGTGATGTGTAATCTTTCAAGGCCCAGGAAGTTGTAGCCTCTTTGTCAAGGCAATCCCAGCGGACAGCGTGGAGCGCTGGCTCTTCATCCTGTCTTGACCTGGTTCATATTAAAGAGCAGTGGATGGCGGTTCCAGGGGAACACATGTGCTGTCTTTGGAGACCACCCCGAGCATCTCAGCTAGGCCAGTATGCCCTACTTAAAGCCAATTGAAGGGCCCAGGCAAAGTCCTGGCCAGCTCCATATATATCAACACATGAAATAGGGTCACGCACAGCCAAAATGGAGACAAGTGTTCTTCTTTCAAGGAGAGTCACCTGGGTGGTCCTGAACAAAGAGAACTTCCAGAACTGCTTGAAAAGTAGCAAGGATGATGGGGATGGGCTGAGTGTGTTCGAAGTGAGGAGAATTAATGGTAAGGTGTCTTTTACTATAACAAACTTTTTGGGGGCCGGGAGATGGCTCAGTGCAATAAGCGCTTCCTTGGCAAGTGCAAGGGCCTGAATTCAATCTCTGGTTCTGCAAAAACAAACAAACAAAAAAACCCAACATTTTTAATTAAAACAGTCACCATATCTTCTGACCGCCCCTGTCACTTCTGACACTCTTTGCTATGATTGTGTTGTAGTCATTACACACACAAGTAGCTTGTCCAGTCCTTTGCTGGTGGCCCCCTGGCAGTTCTGGGACTGCTAGTCTTTCACCCTCACAGAGCTGCTCCGTGGACCGCGGGGCACGGGTCTTCAGCACACGGGTGAGCGTGTCTGTGGAGCGTTTTTCTAGAAGGAGAACTGCAGAGCCTGAGGGCAGCGTACCCAGAATGTCAGCCGGTAGTGCTGAGGCCTTCAGGTGCCTCAGACCGACTCAGGGGACCAACAAGGGCGCTCAGCTCTGTCACCCTCAGGGCCAACGTGGGATGGCACCGAGTCCAATAAGAAAAAAAAAATGTTGTCTTCATTCACACTCTGCTCATGTCTCAATAAGTTTCAAATATTCTATTTTTACTTTGCATGTTGCAAGCTTAGCTTGCCGAAGTGCTGGGTGCTTTCAAGTTTGCCTGACAACGACAGCATTTGGTTCATTATGTGCTTATTCACTCCTTTCCCATAATATTGTGTGAAAGATGCCCTGCCCTTCCATATGCTTTTTATTCTGTCTTCCCACGACCAGTGGGAAGAGAGAAGCACTGGTAGAAGAGTTGCCTTTGCTCCATGAAGTAAATCCATGTCAGGGTGGAGGTTTTCTCCTGGCTGTTATACCGATGGGCGTTTTATGTTTCAAATGTTTATTCTAGGTCCCCGTTCCTTGGAGTTATTGTCCCTCTGGTTGTTCCTTCTTGAAACACAGATGTTTTCTTTTCTTGGTGAAGATTAGCGATACTTGAGCCCTGCGTATTTTTATTATGCAAACTATCAAATGTCACAGTTGCCCCTCTGTGACGACCCCATGTGCCACCACACAGACTGAAATGCTACCAAGAGACTACTGCAATGCAGCTATCTGGTTACTTTCTTTCCTCCCTTCTTTGTATTTTTAAGGAAATTCCAGATATCAAATCATTTCATTCTTACCCTTTTCAGCATGCATTTCTTTATAAAAAAAAAAAATACAGGTGCTTTCTAATTATGGTGCTACTAACACTATTGACACAAGTGAGTGTGGTAAATGATTTCTTGATAGCCACTACTGATTTCATCTCCAAATGACCCTAATAAGCTCAAAAAAGACTTAAAAGTTGGATTAAAAGGATTTGCTTTGAAAATCTATTCTGAGTTGTCCTCTCAGGTATCCTGCTGCCACGCAGGATAAGAAAAGCACGTAGGTGGAGGCACAGCCCGCACCCCGATTTAGGCTGAGGCCACTGTCCCATCTGTTTTTGTGCTGAGTGATTGCAGGGCCTCGAGGAACAGTACGCTGGGCTTCAGGGTGCGGCAGGTGCCCCTGAGTGTGTGATTCGAACCTTGTTTACTGAGCAGCCCTTAAGCTCTGCAGCTGCCAGTCAAACCCCTAAAACCCGCCTCGTGGGGAGCCCAGACTCTTAGGGTGGCAAAGAACAGGGTGGCTCACTTTTCAAGTTTATATCACATATGCTTCAGAATTTTTTAAAGCCAGAGAAAACGCTTCCATTTGCAAAGGGTTAAGGATGAAGAACTTAGGCATGGTAGCGTGCTTCAAAGAAGATAGCTCAGTGGCTCAAGGGGCAGATTATGCAAATGCCACGTGGATTTGGGGTTTTCTTGCCAGTGATCAGAGAAGTCTGCATGCAGAGAAAGCACATCTAAGGAGATCCCTGTGAAGGGTGGCCAGTGTCAGTGCGGGCAGGAAGGTGGCCCGCCCGTGACTGAGAAGGACTGCATAGGCAGCCCCACTACCCAGAGGGCCCTCGCTGTGGGCCGATCCCCCTGGAGACTCGGGCCTCCTGGACACTCTGGCCAGGGCTCAGGTTGGCCCTGGCTGCTGGGAGCAGCTCTCATGAGATGCCAGCGGGGACAAGGCCACAACGGAGCGGTGCTCTTGCGCACTCGGGAGCTCAGGCCACCTGCGGCTCTGCCTGGCCCTTGGTTGGGCTCCCACGGGTGCCCACTCTTCTCAGGACTCTATTCTGGGTGGCTTCCATTCTCTTGGCTGAGCTCATAAAGACACTCATGAA
>PVKA01007151.1:0-19100 GCA_004027165.1 Ctenomys sociabilis | reverse complement strand
ATAGCTAGTGGACAGAGAAAGCAGCAGCTTTTCCGGGGAGTCACAGGATTTCTGAGTGCTTGCTCGCTGTCACCCCCGCGGTCTGGACCACATGCACAGTGTCAGGGAGGGGACTGTCCACACATCCCTGATCTCACTGCTGGCTCCACAAAGCCAAGGCCTCTGCCTGCATCCAGCCCCCTGATCAGAGAGGCCAGCGCACCTGCTCTGAAGCTGCCTGGGCCCTGCCCTGTGCCTGAGGCACAGTCCCTGCGGCTCACAGCAGGGCCTGCTATATGTCAGTCCCTCCCTTAATTCCCATTTTCTGGTGTAAAGCCCTCTCCATGAAGAAGGGGGATAGTATGAAAGTCCTACTTCTGCAACTAGAAAAAATACCCTACGGCTTTCCCAAGACATGTGCAGTCTTGGAATTAAAAACACGCATGCTGGCTGGGGAGGTAGCTTGGCTACCTAGGGGCTGCCTGGCAAGCACGAGGACCTGGGTTCGATCTCTGGTAACACAGGCCGCGCTGGCCCCGAAACTGGGCGAGGTGGCGCATGGCTATGAGAGGATCGCTAGGAGCCTGAGCTGTGTAGTGACACTCTGTGCCAAATATGTCAATAAATGAAAGATTGAAAAAAAACAGCCATATCTTTGATTCTAACTTGCGGTTAATATTTTTAGTATGCAAGAAGTCCTTTCTTCTGATGTGCGTCTTCCCACATTTGAGGCTCATTCCTCACTGCTCTCCATGTCACTGCTCTCTATTCTGCTAAAGAAGGTCAGTGGAATTTTTATGTTTTTAGAAAACATGGAATTTCTGGTCACGTGGTTGGATTTGAATGATCTCTATGAAATTGGGCCTGTCCTCCCTCACTTGAAACCTTTAAGAAAAGACAAACTATAAGCCTCTTTCAGAGGCTCCAAGCTCTACCCGGAAGGACTCCGCCCAACACACGCCTCAGGCTTTGTGGATGCTGACTGAGTGCACTAATTTGTAAATTATTAGGAAAGGGCTGATATGCAATGTCTCCACAAAAATCACAGTGACCCCATAGAGCTCAGTGTCTATTTTTATAACACAGGCCTTCTGCTTACTTTTGACCCTTTGCTTCCCTTCTAGTCAAATAGTCAAACTTTCCTGAAGCTGCTTTGGGAGGGAGGGTCCCAAAAAGTGTCACACCTTACCCAGCAGGTGGGAGAAGGGTGTGTCCAGGAGGGCCAAGCGCCTCCCTGCAGCGTCTGAGGCCCCGTCTTCATACATGGTCAGTGTAACTCTCATATCTGCTGTGGTTGGAGAGCAGGGAGGAGGACCCCGGGGAAAACGAGCTTGGTCTTGGACCACTTTCTCTGAAGCATAAAGCTATGAAGAAAGAAAAAGCTACCTGCGCTTGAACGAGGGAGGAGCAATGAGAAATCTGCATGTGATTTTCTTTCATGAGACATGAAAGTAGGAAAACGACCAATGAGAAGAAAAATGTACTTGGTGAAGGTCCTTGTAGTAGCATCCATGTCGTTTTCTGCAGTGCGTCATCTGAGGACGCAATGCATTTATTCTCACCCTCACACATAGATTCGCTTGTTTGGAGAATGGTGCAAAGGTCCCACCTTGCTAAGGGTTCTCCCACCGGTCTCTGGCACCAGTAGAGCTCTTGATAGCTCAGATGGGATCTAGTCGGGCACCATGGGTTTGAGCTACTCGATCAAGGCCCATTTTCTCAACTCTCTGTGCCTGCGTTTGTCCATGGAAGGGTACTGGTAGCGCCAGCTTCATTGGGCTGTCAGTGGAATCATGTCAGATAACGAATGAAAAGCACGTGGCCCAGATCATGGATACGACTGACCTACGAAGACCACTAGCAGGCATCACTCCAGGAAAATGATCTTCGTGGAGCTCATGGTGGGGGCTGCATTGGGTGCTGCCCGGATCTGGCCAGGCTTGGTCCTGCTGAGGCCTGGGCAGCCCTGGGATGGACACAGAGGTCAGACAGGTGGGAGGAGTGTGCTCAGGCCTCGGGGGAGACTGGAGTCTGATAAGGTCATTGGGTGAGGAAAAGAGGGCCTGGCCTTCACGTGACGGCTCTCAGGGCGGGAAGGTCCGGCTCTCCTCTTTGCAGGGTGAAGCGCTATGGAGGGCACAGCCCTCGCCAGCCTGGGCTGTCAGAAGCTAAGTCGGGAGAGGAGAGTTTCATAGTTGGTTTTATGCCTGTGAGGATCTCTGCTAATCCCAGGTGCCGCACTTCAATTTCTTTCTTCTTCTCCTAATCATACTTCTCAACTGCTTTTCTGTTTTTATTAATTTTCAGGGAGAACTAGATCTTGATTTTATTATCTCTGCACATTTTTGTTGCTGGCTTACAGTATGACTGATTGCCAGCACTGCTTCCGTTTCCTCATTTCTGTGTAATTTCTTGAGTTTACTATTTTGTTAATTCTTAAGAATATTTTTCTTCCAGCAGTAAAGGATTAGCCTAGCATAGGTGTGCACATCTGTAATCCCAGCACTCAGGAGGCCAGGGCAGCAGGGTCACTCTGAGTTGGAGGTCAGCCTGGGCTATGTAGGCAAGTTCAAAGCCAGCCTGTGCTACATAGTGAGACCTGCCTCAAAAAAAAAAAAAAGCTATATTTGATTTGATTTGGAATTTTGATTGATAAGTTTGATTTATACTGTTTTCATTGTTACTAATTTCTAATCATCTGTAAATATTCTTTGGAGTAAGTTAGTTTCTGGCTCAAAAGTACTCGAATTTGCCTTGTGAAGTTTCTGTTGTTCTTAGAATGCATGCTTTATTATTTATTTGTAGTCTGTCTAGATTTAACAAATTTTTAGGACCTGTGTGGTTTTTGCTTGGAGGCATGTAAGTAAGTTTTCCCTTAGCCTCCATAGAACCACATTTTGTAGACAGCTCATGTATGTTTGGGGGATAAAAGCCTAGTCTTCATTTATAGAAAACAAAATTCAGTGTGTCTGTTAATACAAGCGTATTAAGGACAATGCTCAGGTCCTTTTCTTCTCCTTGTTCCCTGCCTCCTAGCGATTCTCAGTCTGTGTTTATGTGCACTTCGGTGCCGGGCCGTGGCACAGGGAGAGCCCCTCGGATGTGCACACACGGACGCGCAGCTTGTAACATACAAGACTAAGCTATCGAGCTGTGTTCGATGTTCCATAACTCCAGATCAAGATGTGGGACAGCTGCCCTGGCTGGCTCTTCTGGCTAACCTCTCTAACCACCATGTTGGACCAAGCACTGAGGCGCCAGCTCTCGGCTCGCTTAGTCCTGGCAGACGCTCTCAGGCCTCCGCCAGGATCTTCCCCAGAATGTGCCGCGCCCATTGGTGGAGGTCACTTGCCATCCAAGGCATTAGCTGACAATTCCTTCAATGATAGGTCACTGTAGCAGCATGAGCAGGGCCTAATCTGTACCCAGGTGCACGTCTTACCCTTGGCAAGATCTGCTCGTTTTCTTCTCCCAAAAAATGTACGTAAAGATGAAAAGACAACCACAGCTGGCACAGCTTCAGAGTGAGGTCAGATCGCAGTGTCTATGTTGCTTTGCTTACTCAGCTGTCGCCGTCCCAGCAGGGGACACCCGCATGTACTCTGCACCCCTGGGTCCCTCTCTGGGGTAAGAGATGCCAGGGAATTGGGAGAGATAATCAGGGAGATTTTTCTTGTCACTCTAGACATCATTTTTCCATGAAACTTTTTTTTTTAATATTTTTTTTTTATTGATTTATTGTTGGACACGGGGTCTCACTCCAAAGTTGGAGCTCACAGTGACCCTCCGCCCCAGCACTGGGGTCACAGGCGTGGGCCAGCATGCCCAGTTTTAGGGCAGGCACGGCATGGGGTACTCGGGATCAAACTTCGGTCTTTGCGCTTTCCAGGCCGGTGCTTAGACCGCTACCATTCCACAACCACAGATTCATGGAAGCAGAGTTCTCTTTCTGAAAGACCAGAAGCTTAAATATTGAATATGTAATTTGAAGTTGCTTTTGGAAGAGCGCACCCCAGTCCACACATTTAGTGCGCAAATGCATTTGTTTTTGCAGTCTCCCGGGTCAGACACTATCCACTGCTTATGTTTTTTTTTTTTTTTTTTTTTTTCCTAGCAAAAAACTTTTTTTCACGTTAATATTTCTTTAATTGTTAGGAAATCTAGACATTTTTCTAAATGTAATAGCCACTTATACTTCTTCTGCTAATTGCTCACTCATATGTATTGCTTACTTCTCTACTAGGCCATTTTTATATTCCCCTTTAAGAGCTGTGTGATGGATATTAATTTTTATCCTCCTGAAGAGTTTGGAAGCCTTCTAAACTGCACTCAAAAGCTGGCGAAGTTGCTCTTTTTTGCATCTTTTATGATGCAAAAAAGACACCCCAAGGGGGCTGCAGCTGTTCTGCTGCTTTGGAAGATGACGAGGGTGGAACACTCAGAACGCAAGAGGACGCCCAGCCGGCGTGAAGCCGGGTCGCACCCTGCAGTCCCACGCAGCCCTTGTCTTCCAGGCCCCGAGCGCCTGTTTGCAGCAGAGAGGTTCATTCTGCTGCTTCTGGGCCGCAGCTTTCAATTCACCGAGAAGCGCCCCCCAGCTCAAGGAGCCCCGCCACCCCTACATCCTACTCAAGGACCAGCTTGGCTTACAGCCCTAGCTCCTCTCACTGAGTGAGTTTCCATTTTCACAAATGTCTTGAAAGAAAATAGATGGCTTTATTTGAGTTTGGTTTGTATTTGATACACCAGAGTGGATTGAGCTGGAGACTCCAGGCAAGCCGGCTACCCGGTAGCATTTGCCCTGAACCGGGTCAGCTCTGATCCAGATCATTGGGCCTGCCATGCAAATCTCCCTCCAGAAGTTCAGGTTGACCAGATGCCCAGATCACGGTATTAAGATGCTATCTGCTGCCAACTTGCTGAGTGGTTTTTCCAGGAGCTGGTGGGAGCTGGCCCAGCCCCGGGGTCCTGTTTCACCGCAGTGGCATCGAGCCTCATGTCTTCGCAGAACCACCACTTCTCTCGGGTGGGTGGATGTGTGGGGCGGAGGCAGGCTGTCCCACTGTTACACAGCTGTGCCAACCAGTGAGGAAAATTGCAGGGTGGCTGAACGTGGCCACAGTAGCTGGAGGCTGAGGCGGTCTCTGTCCACGGGCATGTCTGCAGGCGTCCCTGTCCACAGTCCAGGGGCAGAGGCTGTGGGCTGCCCACCACGAGCGACCACTAGGCCTTGGCAGCGCTCCCTTTGCTTTGTTCCGAGTGCCACAAAGTTGACCACAGCAAGACAAAGCTGGCTCTGGGTCACGTGAGTCCCTGAATGGACAGCGTGGGATAGAAGTTACTCCCAGTAGGGTGAGAAAAATGCAGAATACAACTGCATTCCCAGCGCAGATCCAAGGACGACAGAAGCACACTGCAGGTCAGGGACAGAGGACGGGGCCCAGCGCCTCCAGGGTGACACACGTGCTGTTTTGCTTACCACCTTGCTTAATATAACATTGCTTGGAACTATTACTGTGATTTGAAATAATGAGCTATTTTAAAACTGGATTGGAAATCCAGCCCCAAAAGTTGGGAACCGGTCAAATCCGGTGGCGCTTTCCAGCCAGCCTGCCAGACCCTTTGGAAGCCGGTTCCTGCCGGGGCCACGTGGTGGCGCTGTGAGCCGGCGGGCAGGACTGCGGGGCACCTTGGTTTCTTTGGCAATTGAGCACATTTTGGTTGTGCGTCTTCCCAGCGTGTTTCTCATGGCTACTCGTAGTGGTGCTTCTGTCCTGCTAGTGGGGCCTTAGAGATGAACAATTCACCGTTCCTGCTGGCGATGGAGCAAGAAGAAAGACATTTCTCGGCGAAGTGTGTGCGGTAAGGCGAAGCCCCCTAACAGATGTCAGTTTAGGGAGAGGAGGGGTGGAAGGAAGCGACAGGTGTGTGGCAGGCTGGGCCCGAGGGGCTCCGAGCTGTCCCCTGGGAACACCCTTCGGGGCCAGGTAGGAGTCTGGTGAGAAACTGAACACCTCACCTCTGGTCCCCGAAACGTGCACAGGGGCTCTGCCTTCCCAGTGCCCAGGCCTCTGCCAGTGTCAGCTGCAGCCTCTGGATGCATTAGGCTGTGACGCGGGAGGCCTAGGAATCCAGAGGAAGCTCTAGGTCCCAGCCAGTGAGGGCTTGGTCCCCAGGACTCCCTAGGGTGCAGGTGGCACCTCTGAGCCTCCAGCTATAAACGGGGTTCCCTGGAGCCATACCGGGGCTCCTTGCGCCATCAGCATGGCCCAGGGTGCTCCGATGAATGCTTTAAGTTTACTCAGACAGCAATGAACTGGCAGGAAGGTGGGGTGCGCAGGCCCAGGGATCGGAAGTCCACAGGGCCTCCTCCCTGGAGGCCACGGTCGGATGCCTGAGTGTGTCCTGCCACCTGACCTGCCCCCTGGGCTGCTTGGAGGTTTTCTTGCTCCCCAGATGCACTGAATGGAATCGCGGGCAGCCGGTCTCAGCCGCCCGCAGGGCCGTGGAGGACTCACCTAGCAGCCCAGCACGCCAGGAGGCTGAGGCTGGAGGGTGGCAAGCTCAAGCCCAGTTCTTAGTGAGAGCCTGTCTCAATATAAAAAATAAAGTGGGGGCAATAAGATAAAAATAAATGAAAAAAATAAAAAATAAAAATAAATAAAGTGGGGGGCTGCTATCACCCAGGAAATTCCAAGGGACTTAGAAGTGCTGCGACAGCAAAAGAGTCTCCTAGCACAGCTGCCCACGGGAACTTGTGTCAAGACCTGAGGGTGAGCGCTGGCACACAGGCTCCTGCCTGTGTCTGCTGGGCACGGGCAAGTGCTGCAGGTGTCCCAGGACCCCTTGACCCCTCCCTGGGCTCTCCCACCCCGGCTTTGCTGTGTGTCCCTAATCAAGGGCATTTGTCCTTGGCCAACCAGAGCTTCCCCAGGACTCAGCTCAGGTCTCCTAGGTTTTGTGTTTTTGTTTCTGGCTTGGGTTTTTTGAGAGAAGGTAGACATGAGCAGTCCTCCTGCCTCAGCTTCCTGCATGCTGGGATCCAGGTGTGCCACAGCACAGGCAGTAGGTCACTGGCCCTTGGGCTGCGGTGCCAGGCCTTCCTAGCTTATGGGCACTCTGTGGCTACTCTCTGGCTTCTCCTGGCAACTCTGCCAGCCTGGACCTGAGGACTTTTGTGGACCAGGGTCCCCAGCCCCAGCAGCCCCTCTGGCCCTTTCCCTGTGCTTGTGAGGGGCCAACTGGGGTTGGACCTTTTGTCCCATGTTGCCCAACATCCTTCCCCGTGGTGCCAAGGCCTGAGCTGCCCTCTGCACTCTCTTTCTGCTTTCTTCCCCACAGCCAGTAAATCCGGGCAGCATCAGCTTTCGCTGGGCAAATCCATTCCACCGTCTGAGATCAGAAGGCTTTGTTAAAGACGTTGCTCCCCTCTCACCTATTCCACGTGGGGTCCTTTTAAGAAAACAGCCTTCAAAGCATGAGCTGCCTAGCGGTTGGCCTCCCTGGGCTGCCTCCACTCCAAGTGCACGCCTGTGACCCCAGCACTGGTGGCTGAGGCAGGAGGACAGCCACACGGGGAGCACAAGGCCAGCCAGAACCACACAGAGACTGGGGGAGAGGGGTGGGGAGAGGAAAGGAAGAGAAGCACACAGAGAAGCAAAGACTCAAATGCCAGCGGGAAAGGGGAGGTGTGAGGGATGGAGCTGGGGTTCACGCCCAGACCCCGTCAGGAGTGCGATCATAGGCACTGCAAGCGCGTGCTAACAAAAATGTAAACACTGTAGGAAACAAAGGAAAATCCAGGTTCTTGAGAAAAACAGCCAAGACTCCAGTCCAGGACGAGCTGTAAACCACACAGCCCGTGGTGTCACCCTGCCGCCCTGGGCACGTGGGTTGAGCAGCCGCAGCTGCAGTGCCCACGCACCATGATATTGTTTTTGCATTTTGAGAAGCGAACACTACAAATTCATATTTACAGCCTCTTCCTGGTGGAGGCGCGGAGAGCCGTGTGCAGGGCTCGACAGGACTACGTCCCCAGGCCCCGTGGAGCTCGGCTCCTCACCAGGGGAAGTTCAGTTTGATGAGCACTCGGGCTTCTCCAGGTTGGCGTTTTTCTTGTTGGTGGGTTTTCAGTGAAAGTTGCTGAGAATCCTGCTTGGGCTTTGCTGGAACCACTGGTGTCTGGGCTCAAGTGCTCACTGTGAGCGCCCGCAGGCCCCGCTGACTCCATGCACTGTGACGGTCGCATCCCCTCAGGCCACACAAAGGGCGTTGTCAGCTGAGGCTCCAGCTGACTGTGGGCCAGGTTGGCCTCTGTTTCCTTAACCCCAAGCCCCTGGCCACATCTAGGTGGCTCTGGCATGGTCACCTGACCCAACCTGGGCTAGACTGTCACTTGCAGAGTATGAGGCGGCCTGCAGAGGCTCAGCTTCCCAACAACTTCCAGGCAGCGCTCACGTAGCGCTGATTTCAGACATCGCCAGAGTCCCCTCCTGTCCACACGGAGGATGATCTTGTGTCACGTGCTTGGCCTGTTGGGACAGGGACACTCAGACCAGGGGCTGCTGTGTTTCGAAGCAACAGGGACTCTCAGAAGCAAGAGGCGTCACTGTACCCACCCAGACAGGGCCTGCTTCTGGAGCTGTGGGACAGAAGACGCGGATGCCAACAAGAGCCATCTCCTGGGCATGACAATCTGGGAGTCTGAGGCAGGTGGGTTTCAAGTTCAAGCCCAGCCTGGGCAACTCAGTAACTCAGGGAAACCTTAAAATAAAAGAGGGGGCTGGGGATGTAGCTCAGGGCAGACACCCTGAGCTCAATTCCCAATGCTGGAACAAAGAAAGGTAAAGGAAGAGTGGGGACTATGGGAGCCTGAAGAGCTGGGAGACAGCAAAACACCAGGACAGAGGGAAGCGAGGTGGCAGGTGCCTAGGGGGGCTGTTTGGAACCTCAGCAGTAGAGCTGGTGGGGCTTGCTGTTCACTACCTCTTTCCATTTTTCTCCCCTCCCTCCCTGCCTGCCTCCCTCCCTCCTTCTCTCCCTCCTTCTCTCCCTCCCTCCCTCCCATCTTCTTTCTCTCCCTTCCTTTCTCCCTTCCTTCCTTCCTTCCTTCCTTCCTTCCTTCCTTCCTTCCTTCCTTCCTTCCTTCTCTCCTCTCTCTGTCTGTCCACCTCTTTAGAACCTCAAGAGTTGATAATCCTTTATCCAAGAGACTATGCACGGGCTCTGAATCCTTGCCACAAGCAATAGTTTAGAAATTTTATCTATTTTCCAAACAAAACAATCATGAGATCGCTCCAGATAACTAATACCGTGTTTTCAGAAGGCCCAAGTAGATGATAAGCTAATATTTGCACAGTTGACCTTAGGAAATGTGACAGCTAAGAAGTTCTTGGAGAGAAGCCCAGAACAGCGCCAATTATTAAAGGATTTAGTGATGCTCTGTGTGGAAAAGAACTTTCAGAATTCTTTTGAAAATAGGTTTTCAGCTTTGCAAATCACCATGCTAGCGTAGTGGCAGAATCATCCTTTGACGTCATAATTCCACTTTAATTGTATGGCAATTACATGTCCCATAGTAATCAAAGGCAAATCCAGTAGCCAGCTGGCTACTGCCAGCATGAACCGGGAGGCTGGGGTCCTGCGGTCGGAGACCCCTTTTCGTGGCAACCCCCGCACTTGAGCATCTGTGGAGGTGGTGGGGACGCTGTCCACGCCTCAGCTACTAGAACTCGCAAACCTGGCCCGAGGCTATTGCACAACATGTTCTGAAGACAATTAGGGGAAAATACTCCTAGTTGGGTAATCGGCTCCCACGGGACAATTCTGTCTACAGAGGAAAAAAGAAGGCATTTTTCGGGGCCCCGGGTGGGTGCGGCAGCCTCACCCGAGGCTTCTGGAACGGTCCGCTCAGAACTATTCCCCCTTTCTTTCTGCTCTGTTAAGCGAGTCTGGCTACAAACCACAAGCCGCGTTAATGACCAGAGCTGCAGCCTGGCTCCCAAGGGGCCCTTGTTTCCCTGTATTTTATTCACATTTTGTGCCCCCCCGCCCCCCCCCGCCCTGCCGTCTGGGCCCCGGGGACTGTGAAACCCACAACTCTCCCCCACTGTACAAAGCACAGACTTCCTAGAATGTGACTGTCTTGCCTCAGGGACAATGTTTAAGCCCTGTGGGGACCCATGGTGTCTACCGTGCTGTGTGGCGGAACGCACACCCTGGGAGGAGGTTAGAGGACCACAGTGTTGACGGTGGGTCTGCATAATTACTTCAAGTTGGATACTCTCCAGCCAACACCTTCAGAGGTGGAGGAAAGAATTCCCCTTGGTGTTGGGGACACAGTCAGCCTAAAATCAGGAGTCAGAGGACGAGGGAGGAGTTAGCCAGGTGTGGCCCGTAGCAATCCTAAACTCTTGGGGCTGAGGCAGGGATCCTAGTCTCCATAGTTTAGCCAGAACTTGTCTCACGAAAAAGAGGAGCACTGTTGACGGGGTGAAGATGTGGCTGGGTGTGGAGGCCCTGGCCCCGGCGCCCAGCTCCAGGAAGTCTGCTCAGGCTCCCAGGGTGTCCGTGGCCCTCTGTGGGCCCTGAGTATACTACACACAACTAGACGGGTCCCAAATCCCCCCCCACCTGTCTGTCCCTCCTAAAGGACAGGAGCAGCATTCGTAGCTGTCTGTCCTTCTCGACTCACGAGAGGGGACTGCTGAGGCTCCAACCAGCAATGGGAAGCCTCAGAGCCCACGGTGAGCCCGGGTCTCGGTCCTCGCTGGCTTGAAGTCTGTGATTCTGCCCACAGCAGCAAAAACTGAGCAGGGCGTTTTCAGAATCTGTGTATATTTAGAGCACAAGGGAACCACTGGGGAAGGGCACTTTCTTAGGGACAGAGAGCTTATCAATGAGGAAGTTATTTGTTTTAACGAGCAAGGACCTGGTGGTGCCCCAGGTCCTGCCCACAAACCAGGAATGTTCGTGACCTTTGTCTGCTCCCACTTCCAGGAACTTCTCAATGGGACTGGGTCAGAGTGACCTCAGAGCTTTAACTCCAGTGCTGTTTGTTTTAGCTTCACTTAGAAAAAATTTCAGAAATTCGGAAACTGGAAGCCACCTAGGTGAAGTAAACAACAGAGATGGCTGAGAAGTGTAAAGCATTCGTTGCATCACCTGCAAATTCCACGCTCCACTGGCTCGATTAACCGCTAGTGGAGTCATGCAACGTGGGACAATGTCCTAAAATTACACAGGGCTGTGTGTGAAGCAAAGAAATGTCCAGAGCGAGTCCGTCTGTCCTGAAGACTCACCCGCGGCTCACAGCGCTTCCCGCCGTCTCCGCAGTGAGATCTCACGGCCTGCGAACTTCTCTGAGGAGCACTTTAAGGCATTAAAATAAAAATGACCGTGGATAGCCAGGACTCCAAATAGACCAGATCCCAATATTGAAAACAGAAATGTTCCGCTGAGCTGAGATGAAAAGCAAAGCCAGCGACCAGAGAGGAAAACAAGGTGATGGGGTGGGAGGACCCAGCGAGGCGACCAGAGGCCGCAGAGAAGACAGCAAAACACAGGGAGGAAGGCAGATCTCTGACACCAACAGAAGACCAGCGTGGGCTACACAGGCGCAGCACGCAGTGCGAGGAGCGCGGTCTTGTCACACAGTAACCAGGAAAGGACCTGCGCAGGGGCCAGCCCTGTGGCACAGCTGGGGGCCTGAAGGGGAATGAGTTTGAGCTCTGACACCAGCTGCTAGGGCCAGAGCACTTTGGGGACACCGCCCCCCCCCCAGTGCCATCTTCCTGTCCCTAATAACAGGAAATACCACTGGTGACCTTTGGGGGTTGTTGTGGAATGAAATGCAGGCTGCTGCCTCACAGTGGTATAAGCAGCTGCCTGAGAAAACTCCCTCTCCTCTCTTCTGCTGGACCACCGGTGTGGTGAGAAAATATGCATTTTCCTTTAGGCGTGAAAGGGGCAGAAATACCAGTCATTGCACGAGATTGGGACGCACGGTGTGCACACCCACATGATACCGAATTGCTGTCAGAAGAGGGGCCACCACTGACAGCCAACCGTTTTTATCAACTGTAAGTGGTTTGCAAGCCGCGACACAGCATTTACAAGCAGTGATTGTATTTTTTGCATGTTTATAAAGAAATTCTCAATAAATTTTAAAGTAGAAATATGTCAATCATTATTTATGACCCCAATACAGTATATTCTTATACCAATCATTTATTTTTAAACTGTAGAAACTCTATCCCACCAATGTTTTAAGCATTCTCTGAATAATACTTGTAACACAAATGAAATAAAGATTTTAAAAGAAAATCCTACATATTAAATGAAATTATAACTGTAAAATCATTCTCTGAATAGAACTGAGAACATTAGAATTTGAACATATAAATTATTTATGGGCTTTGATGTAATAAAGAAAAAATCACATAAGAGACATTCAAAACATTTGGCAACAAAAAGTGTTTAAGATATATGTCAGAACAGCTTGAGATAAAATATTCCCATGAAATATCTGGAGTTTAGTAACAGTTTGCAGAAATTAATTACAAACACTCAACAGACCACAGAGGATCCCACCCGTGGAGCCTGCGCCCCTGCTGCGAGGCGAACGTGAAGGAGTTACTCACTGGGGCCCTTGCAGGTGCCCGACAGTGTCCTGCGCCCCGGTGTGTTCAGCGGCAGCCCCTGAAGTAGACCGTGCCATTGTCCCAATTCGCAGATGGGGCCCCAAGTGGCTGGCTCATCCACGACGTCTACGTCATGGCTACTTGGTGGCTGCAGCCACGGCCTGTCTCCGAGTCTCTGTCCCCATCTCTGCAGCTGCAGCCATGTCACCATTGCCTGCATCCACGTGCGCGCCCATCTGCATCTGTCTTGTCTCCACACATCTCGCACACGCGGTGGCTGGTCCTCCCCTCTTGCCTATGCTCTTCTCTCCCTCTGCCCCCATGCCCCACACCTTCCCACACCCCTCTGTGCTCACATCTTGCACATCCCCATGTCCCCCTTGAAGATAAATGCATGCTGACTTTCCAGGCCAATAAAAGTCACTATGGAAAAGCTAACAATTTCTATGGGTCAGCAATCTGGGCAGAGCATCAGGGGTCCTCTAAGATCACTAGTGAGGTGCCAGCCTGAAAGTTGGAGGCAGAGTGTGACCTGGGGATGCCCCTGTGGCTGTTGGTAGGAAGTCTGTGTTCCTACAATGACATCCACAGGAGGGATGGATGGTGGGATGCAAGATAGACTGACAGACAGACAGACAGACAGACGATGGATAGACAGACAGATAATAAATAGATGAGAGCTAGATTATATATAAAAGGCAATAGATGATAGATAAAATATATAAATAGATCTGATAAACAGATGATAGATTATAGATGAAAGATAATAGATGATAGGTAGATAAAAGATGAAAAATAAATGGACGATAAACAGAATGATAGATAATAGAGATAGATGATAGATGGGATGATAGACAGATACAGAGACAGCAGATGATAAGTGATGATGATGAATGATTGATAGATGATAGATAGATAGATGATAGATAGATAACAGACAGACAGACAGACAGACAGATGACAGCTGGCCTCTGGGGACAGGCCTGGTCCAGGTGTGCTGCTCCATCTCCACAGCCTTTCACCAAGCCTACCCACTGTCCTCCGTCAGGTCTAGACACAGTCACTCAGAGAGTCTGAAAGCAACTCATCAACAACAGAAATGGAAAACACAAAGAAGCCCAGTGCTCTGTGTGCCTCCAGCCCAAGACAAGGGAGCCAGAGCCTGGGGCACCATGCCAGGTGCTGCCCATGCCCCAGCTCCCAGATGCCCAGCAGCTGCTGCTCCGGCTCTGTGACTGTCCTGGCCATCAGGTTCCATCTCAGAGCCAGGCACAGATAGAGGCTGCCAGCAGCAGGGTCACTGCAGGGTGACTGCCCAGTGACGTTACAGGGACCCATCGGTGGGTCTGTCCCTGGATTGAACATTCTTGCGCACTCACCAGTGAGGAATCCGAGCTCCTAGCGAGGCTTCTCCTGGTCTCATTTCTCGGGGTTCAGAGAAGAATAAATCTGGGGCTTGTGAGTCTGAGCAAGTGGGGGCTGCACATATGTCAGACGCTTTTCTTAGATGCAATTTTACTGCTGTTTCTCCTTCTCCCATCTTAACCTTGTGAGTTTATGCTTTTCTTTTAATTAAAAAAATGTTTTAATTATGTCAGTGCTTTTTCAGCGGGAGGATTACCCCGTGTGCGCTTTAGGCATTCAGCTTCCAAGCACAAAGCAGTGCGAAGCTTCCTGGGAGGCCCCTCTGCATCCCAGCTGCTCCCCTTCCTGTCTAGAGAAGTATCCTTCTGTCCACATCTGCCTGCTCTACCGCCCTGCGCAGGGCCTTTGCACCTGTCCCCTTCCCACTCTGCATGTTTGTCTCCTCTTACTCTTCAAGGTCAGCCAAGTTCCATCCCCAGGGTGGCCTTGCCCCCAGGATTCTGAAACTGTGCTTGAAGCTGTGCTTGGCCCACAGGAGAGTGTGGTGGGGCTGCCGATTCCGACTACTGTCTGACTTCCCGACTACCTGCAAGTGCACGAGGCACACCTCCCTGACTGTGTGCCACTGTGTCTGCTGCCCAGCGAATACTGCGGCTGAAGAAAGGGACAGGGGGGGTCCTGAAGGTATCCCTGCTCCAGCCACAGTGTGTGTGATGCCAACTTCCTCGTGGGCGGCAGTGCTGGCCACCCCCGCCCCCCGGGAGTCAGAATGCTGAGCCACCCTCCAAGGCAGCAGCACCAGGTCCCCCTGGTCGCATGGCAGTTGCCGCTGCACAACCCTGCTCCCACCCCAAGTCCACAGCTGGCAGCCCACTCACTGAAGAGTGGATCACCTGCTCTCTGCCATCCTTTGCATGTGGCTGCCTTCCAGGCTACAGGCCACAGAGTCCACGGGGTGTCAGTGAGCTGATTCTGCTGCAAACTTTAGGAGCACTCAGTGAAAGCCATAAAGTAAATGAAGCTGCAGAAATGGTAGATTGGAAAAAAATCACTGCTGGCGGCGAGCTCGGGGTGGGTGGACACTCTTGAACTGCGTCCCCTTGGACAATCCTTCCCCAGAAGGAACAGGCGCAGGTCACATCCTGTGTTCCACCAGGGACAGTTAAGGTTTCCTGAGCCGCGGGATGGAACGTCAGGTGCAGCAGCCCCCATGAGCCTTCCCCTGAGGGTGGTCCCACCTGCCAGCCCCCTGCACTCCACAGACCTCCTGAGCTGGGCCTCCCCAGCACATCCCTCAGCAACTGGGAGCACAGCTGACAAGAGCGCAGAGCCTGGCATTCCGGGCCACACAGCCACCCACAGGCCTGGGCGGGCGGGGGGGGGGGGTGCACCTTCTCTTTCTCTTCTCACCCACAGGCTGCATTTTGTTTAGGAGGTCTAAACCTTGGTGCGTTTCACCCCAGCTGTGGACACCATCATCACACCTTGCTTGATTACAAATAGCACAAGTAGAGTCGGCCAAAGAGCTCAGCGGATTAAAGCACCTGAGAGCAGGCTCAGGGGCTGGGGGTTCAATCCCCAGGCCTGTCATGTAGGCCCCACCCCTCAGGGCACGCTGAGATGACAATTGAGAGTGGGGATGGTGGTATGATCCTATAATCCTAGCTCCTGGGAGGCTGTAAACAGGAGAATCACTATGAGTCTGATCTAGTAGTGAGACCCTGAACATCCTATAGACTCTTCCCCAAAATACAAAACAAAAAAAAGTACGAGTAGAGAAACCTAGAAGAAGAGAGGGCTCTAGGACCCAAGCAGCCTCCCCACGAGACATGAGACTGGTGTAGGTGGAGAATAGGTCACTTATGTGTCAGGGAAGGAGACTGGGTCTAAAACACATTCACAGGAAAAGCAGTAAGACATGGGGAGCCCAGGTTAGTTACCTCCTGCTGCGTGGCCAACCACCCCAGTCTTAGTGTTTCAGACTCCCGTCCTTCTGGCTTCTGGGTCAGCAGCCTGGAGGAACTTCACAGGCTCCTCTATGCCAGGCTCTCTAACAAGGTATCACCAGCAGAGTAGCCTTCGGCAGCCCCGAAGGATGGCACCAACGTAAGTCCCCAGGGGCCATGGGCTGTGTAGCTCCTGAGACTCCCTAGCACAGTGGCCACCTGTGACCTAGAGAGAGATCAGCGTGCCTCTGCCTTCCCAGCCTTACTCCCCTCTTCCCTACTACTTTGCAGCTGTGGGGGGGGGGGTTCCTGGGGCTATTGGGTGTCAGGGAACTGGCGGGGTCCCCGCTTTGGGGATGTGTGTCTCTCTACACCTCTTGGAATGCCAGCAGAGAACTGGGAACTAGCGGAGGGGCGCCCCTTCCCACAACTGGGCCGAGACCTGGACGCCCCACACTGCTGCCGGCTCCAGAGTGCACAGAGTGGAGAATTTCAGAGCAGAGACAGCCGCGTCTAGACCGCAGGCAGTCCCCGGCCACACTGCAGAACCAGCTTCCGGGAGGGAGCTCTTACTAAATTGGTCTCTGGAGAGGTTTTATGCAGGACTCACTGAGATTACCTGAGCTCCGTTTCCCACAGCCCCACTGTCCACTCCAGGAATGACACAAAGTGAAGACTTGTCACCCAGAAGCTTCCCAGAAGACAGTTTCCTCCGGAGGTTAGCGACTCCTCCCAGAAAATAAAAGCAATGATCTTGCAAAGAGAATGAAAGAAAAATGAGGGCTGAAAGGGGCCTTGGAGGTCACTTGGTCTTATGGGCCTCTTAAGAATGAAGTCAAAGGCTGACAAATGCACCGTTTGCCCAGGCTGCCAGGTCCCGAGGTTACTGGCGCACAGCACCTGCCTCTCCACCAGGCTTCCCAGCTTGCCCGAAGCCCAGCCTTGGGAAAGAGGGTGCCTCGATGCCCTAGTGCTGGCCACGGACATGGAGGTGGGCACAGAAACGACGCCCAGAGCGGCTTCCCGGTGCCTGACAGCCTCTGCTTCCGGAGGATTTTTCCAGACAAGTCCACAAGCTTTTCGCAGCCACAGCCCTTTTCAAAGGCAAATTTCACAAAGTGCTGGTCCGTGAAGAGATAATAGTGGGGTGTTTTGAAAAGGGGGAACCAGAAGGGCTGAACATTTCTGCTCTCTTTGAAAAACCACAGAAACCACAGCAGGGAGAAATGAGACAAAAGGCGGCTTTCTGCCAACATGGGAGAAGTTGGGGCTTCTCAGATGGGTCCCCCTGGGAGAGAAGGGCCCCTCCCTCTGAGCCCAGGCTGTTCCCACGGTCTCCCCACATGCTCAGCCTCCCCAGGACAAACTGGGTGGCCCTTCGCCTTAAGCTGCTGGAATGCTGCAGGAGGGACCCATAAGGCTTTGCAAGCAAGGGTAATTAAAGATGGGCACAGCTACATACAATGTCACCCCAAGAATGACTCACTGTCCTCTGTAGTAGACAAACAACAAGAAACATCATCTGTGCACGAAAGACGAAACAGAGATTCTTTAAAAAATCATGTTTTAGATTAAATTTGGTCTTGTGGGAAATTTAAAGTATAAATCAGGAGCCACCGGTTCCCTCCCATCTCTAACTGGCGTGGTTTAGGCTGTAGTCAGTGTCACTGCTGTGGTGTCAGCTGCCTGAGAGAGGAAGCCACGCTGCAGGGCTCCTGCTGCCTGACAACCCCGCAGTGGATGAGCTTTCTGAGGCGGTGACAGGGGGCGAGGGAGGCCTGGAGGATGCTGGGAGATGTGGTCTATAAAAAAATATTCAGATAAGCCTAAAATAAACACAGAGATCCCAGGAGCCTCCGTTTGCGGAAGGCCAGGCCACAGGAAGGACGCTGCCCTGACATCGTGCTCGGCACTCCGAAGTGTACCTCACATTTTTTTCTCTGTGCTTTTTTCGTACCAGCAATTGCTAAAATGTTCTCAGGCAGAGAGATGACAGCACAAGTCTTTAAACAATGACAACAGTTGGGAGAATTTCGAGAGCGTTTCTGCCAGAGTGCAGAGCCCTGCTCTGAACACAAGTCCAGCACCGCGATTTCAGGAAGAAGCAAGGCAGAGACGGTGCAGCCCGCTCAGCCGCCCCACGCGTCCGGAGGGGTGTCAAGGCGGGAAAGGGCACTGCTGCCCGCCTCACACGCAGCCACGGAACCGGCTTTAGGTAACAACCCAGACCGATGTACAGAGAAGGAGAGAAAAGCCACGCAGCTGTCTCAGCTGGTAGGCAACAGAGCTCAGGGACGCTCAGTGTACATCGCTGAAAAAATTCTTAGCAAACCAGGAAACGCGAATTGCTTTCACTTGACACAGCTTTATGGCAAACACTGTGACAATCCTGTAGCCCTCACAGAAAATGTGTGACACATTCTCTGCTAAGATAGCAAGAAAAGAACGCTCATTTGCTCTGAAATTAGGGTATTGCCAGGGATCCTGGCCAATGCTACAAGAAAAGTAAACAAAGAACACAATAGTTAAAAAGGAAAGGAAACGCAGTCCCTGAAAATTCGTCCACCTAAAATCCTGTGTATCAGCAAGATAACGGAGCTGAAAATATTGTTCATCAAATTTGAAGACCAATCTTTAAAAACCAGGGTCAGTTTTCTACCTCAGCCTAGAATGCAAACTGCAGGCAAGGTAAGAGCACCCCCAGGGCGACATCCTGCGTCCTAGCACACTTAGGAATCAGCACAACCAGTAGCATACAATGTTTCTGTGGTGAAATTTCAAAATTATGTTTAGGCAACAGAAATTGAATAAATGAGGAGATATTCTCCACTCTGAGATGAGATGATTTAATGTTATAAAGATGTTAATTAGCACGAAGCTAGTGCACAGACTCCCTGAAATCTCAATCAAAACTCCAATCAGACTTTTTAGAGAACTTATTTTAGAAACATACAAAGAAATGAAAGTGCATGAACATTTAAGTCAATCTTATAAAAAAAAGGAAAAGGTTATCTGCCTTAAAGGCTGTTAAGACACACGTGAGTTTCACGGGAATGTGCCCGAGTCTGAAGGAGGCCAGCGATGAGGAGAGAGCTCAGGTGTACAGGTACATTCTGTAAAGTCGGCATCTGTGGCCCACAGCCGGAGAGAGAGCCCTCTAACAGCCGAT
>PVKA01007150.1:37392-79365 GCA_004027165.1 Ctenomys sociabilis | reverse complement strand
TACACACACACACACACACACACACACACACACACACACACACACACACACATGCACTCTGGAAATGCAGTCAGCAAAATCCAGGCTATGGGAAATCCTATTGGGCCAGCAATTCACTTCTTTCAACATTAAAATTTAGCCAGATGTGGTGGTGCACACCTGTAATCCCAGCGCTCAGGGGGCTGAGGTAGGAACATTGCTGTGAGAGACCAGCCTGGGCTGCATAGTGAGCTCAAGCCAGCCTGAGCTGCATCTCAGAAACTAAGTAATGAAATAACTTACATTAGATGGCAAAACCAAAACATGACACAGGCTGTCCCTAGATTTAAAGAGAAATAAGAGGCAGATCAACTAATAACCATGTGCATTCAGGAAAATTTTAAACCCTCTTAATTTCATGATATTAAGGATTTATTGTTAATTTTCTGTAACAGAGATATTGATGTGTGGTTTTCTTTGTGGAGACAAACAGTCTTATAGAGATCTGCTGGGCTGGTCATGGATGCACAGCCACAGTGGGTGGAGGGTCCTCTGTAGTGTTGTCAGAGGAGGGGGAGCCATGGGGCGCTGAGATGGAGCAGGATACTGCTCAGCTCACTACTGACATCACAGGGCGTGTACTTGGAGCCTTAGATGGAATCTCTCCACCTATGTAAATGCTTGGGCATATCTGCCACAGAAAACTTAGAAAAACGAAAGCAGAAAACAATTTGATAAATCTGGGGAAACCCTTGTGCCTCACAACCAAAAGGCTAACTTGGTTAATGTACAGAGTGTCTGGAAATCTAGAACAAAATGGAACAGTCAAATAAAAACATTTTGGCAAATGGCAGAAAAAAATATAATTGTCTCTCAAATATGTGAAAACATACTTTACCTCACTCATAAGAGAAATGAAAATCAAACTATAGGAAGAAAACATTTGTCACCTATCAGATGGTCAAAAATCTGAAAGTTTAAGAACCCGTTCTGTTGGCAAGGGTGAGGAAGGAAGGTGCCCTGCCACAGTGCACTGTGGGACAGCCTCCAAGGACAAGTATTTGGCAATATTTATTTATTTTTATTATTTTTTTCCCCTTTGGTGGAACCAGGGATTGAATTTAGGCCCTTGTGCTTGCCAGGCAAGTGCTTATTCTACTGAGCTATCTCCCCTGCCCCTGGCAATGTTTATTGTTGTTGAAGATAGGTTTACCCTGATCAACTCACAGAGATATGCTTTCCACACCTAGAGATGATACTTGGTTTATGTCTTAGTTACTTTTTCATTGTTAGGACAAATATCCGACACCCACAAGTCAAAGGAGGAAAGGTTTATTTTAGCTGACAGTTTGCAGAGGTTTCTGCCCATAATTGGCTGTTTCCAAGGCACGGTGGCATGGCAGGGGGTGTCACAGAGGAGAAACGGTTCATGGTAGAGAGTGACTTGTAAAAGTATAGGGCAGATTTTCTAAATTAAAAAATATGTATGTATAAGATTTACCCTTTCTTTCAAAACTGGGGATTGAACTCAGGCCCTTGTGGTTGCCAGGCAAGCGTTTACTCCCCTGAGCCATCTCCCTCACCCCCGCCTTGTATTTCTTCGGAATCATCTCTAATTTGTCTGGGGCCCATCACCTTCAAGCCTCTAGTGAGCAATAGTGTTACACATATATTTATTAAAGAACCTTTTAACACTTACTGAAGACCGTGGGTAGTGCTGGTAGCTGGTATGGGGTTCCTGTCCTGTGGGCTTCTTCTCCCTCTCCTGCTCCTCTCCCTTCACCATCCCTCTTCTTCCCTCCTTCTCTTCTTCCAGATCCCCTGGCACAAGCCCCTGTGAACTGGTGAGCCACCTGCGAGGCGCAGTCGGAGCTCGTTTGGTAACCACGAGTGCCCAGGAGAGAAGAGCCGAGCCGCGATATGCCCCGGTCCTCAGTTTTGCTGGCTCCCGTTTCCTCCCAACCCAGCAGTAATGATGCCAAGGCCAGCTGTGCTCGCTCCCTATCCCTGTCAACACTCATCAAAGGCTTGTGAAAAACAGCTTTTCCCTCCGTCCTGATGTCTCCATCCATTCGATTCGGACGCTTGCTCTCTTCCTAGAATTCCCTAAATGTCCGATATGCAGGGGGTGCCCTTTTCTCTTTTCTAGTACTAGTGTTGCTCATAGACCTAAATTTTCTTTCCAATTTTTCATCTTTATCCACTCACGTTTGCAGTATGTCTCTTTCACACTTCTCGTGGGGGGCTGGTCGTGCAGATAGCACATCTCAATTCCTTTTCCTCGCCATCCTCTTTTCATCTCTTGGTTCTTCCCTTTTGCAAAAGATCTCTCTTCCTATTTTCTATTATCCATCTTTTATTTTTCTCCTCATCTCTAATTTGGGTCTCCTATAAGAGAAATTGGGGAAAAGGAAAAAAATGCAAGTTAATTATACTATTAGCGTTTCTTAATTCACTGAAAAGGAAAATAGGTGCTAATAGCAATTGGAAAAATTTTAATGCCTATATCTTATACTCTGAATAACTATTTTAATGATAACTACGCACTGTATTGACTATTGTTATTCTCCTATTACTTTTTAATAAAATTTTGTTTTACCTTTTTTCCATAAAATAAAAAATATTACAAGAGAAACAATGATATTTAAGCTTGTGTGTCTGATTTATTTCACTTCATGTTATGGTCTCGGGGCGTATCCCTTTTTCTGCAGATGACCCAAGTTTGTCTTTCTTTGTGGCAGAATAAACACCACGCTTTGTTTATCTGCTCATCTGTGGCTGCTTCCAAGTTTAGCTATTAGGGATTGTGACGCTGAAAACAGGTGTGAATGCATCGCTGAGCTGTGCTGCCTTTCACGCTTTGGAAAATACCTAAAAGGGCACTAGATAGGTTGAATGGAATTTCTAGCTTTAGATCTTTTGGAGGAATCTCCAAACTAAATTCTATAATTAGCTCTACAAGTTTACTTCTCACCAACACCGTAGAAGTTCATTTTTCTCTGCAGCCCATTCAGCATTTGTTATTTGATTTCTTGATGAAAGTCATTCTTGGTGGAGTAAGGAGAGTCCTGGTGCTGTTTTAATTTGCAGTTCTTCAATGACTAGCAATGGTGAACACTTTTTTCATGTACTTATTGACCATTTATGTTTCCTCTTTTGAGATGTATCTATTCATTCCAGTTGCCTAATTTTTGATTGTGTCTTTTATGGGGGAGGGGAGTGCTGGCTGTTTTAAGTTCTATTTTTTTGTCATTTTGAGACAATGTCTCACTATGCAGTTCAGGATGGCCTTGAACTCACAATGATCCTCCTGACTCAGTCTCTGGAGTGCTGGGTTTAGAGGCATATGCCAGCCAGCACACCCAGCTTCAGTTCTTTATATATTGTAAATATTAGCCCACTGTCTGAGGAATAGCTGGCACTTCGTCTCATTCTGTAGGCTGTTTCTTCACTCTCTTATGACCTTTGCTGTGTAGAAGATTTTTTATTTGATAAGATCCCATTTGTTGGTTTATGAATTATTTATTATGCAACTGGAGCTCTGTTGAGAGTCTTTGCCTATGCCTATATCTTTAAGAATTTTACCTGTTGCATCTTCTGGCATACTGAGTGTTTTTATTTTGATTTTAGTTGATTGCAGGGTGAGAGATATGGGTCTAGATCCAGTCTTCTGCATGTAGATAGCCACTTTCCCAAACACTACTGCTAAAAAGAATGTCTTTCTTTCGGTGTATGTTTGGCCCCTTTGTCAGAGGGCTATATTATGGAAGAAGTGTATGGTGGGGAAAACTGTTTACAGAGAACACAGAGAAAAACAGACCTGAGCCATGTGCTTCGAGGCCACACCTCCAGTGACCTAAAACCTCGTTCCAGACCCCACCTCCAAACACTTCGCCACCTCCAGAGATTGCCATGGGCTAGGACTAAGGCTTTACTGTGCCAGCCTCTGAAGGACATGATGTTTCAGGTCCTAACCACAGCATGTGGCCTGGATCAGAATAAAGACAGTATTGAATGGACGTTTTGGCAACATGGCTCCATAGTGCACTGGGATTACAAATCTGGACTCTTCCATGATTTTATAACAAAGACTAAAAATATATATGGTTTAATTTCATGAGAGGAAAAGGCTAATTTATTTTTTCTCCTTAAATCGTATAGCATGCATTTGATGTACTACAAGCTAAGTATTAGCCTGTACTCTATTTTCCCAAAGAAACAATTAAAATAATTTTTGTTTTTTCTAATTCAAATATACAAACCCTTAAGGGTGTAATTTAGTCAATGATCTACTTGCATAATTTATTAATTTGGTCTCATACATAATTACATATTATACATTAATGTTGAAATTGCTTTATACTACAATGGCATTAAAGTTGGAAATGTCTTTTCTCTACTCATTTTATGGAAATAATTTTTTTGTTTTGTATTTTAGTACAGAGTTGACAAGGTCTCTACATAGACCAGACTCACTGTGATCCTCCTGTTTTCAGCCTCCCAAGTGCTGGGATTACAGGCGTGCACCACCATACCCAGTCTCAGTTGCCTTCCCCAAGTGCACTCTGGGGACAGGGCTGGCACAGCACACCTGGAGTCAAACCCTGGTTGCTGTGTCTGCCTAAGCAGGCCCTTTAGTCCACTGAGCTATCTCGCCAGCTCTGGAAACATTTTTACTCAAACATTTTGTATGCATCTTTGACATCTGAATTTTTTTGTTTTGTTCTATTGTTTTCTCCCTAAAGCAGCTTCTTAAGTCACTTAAAGCAGACTTCCAAAAGATGTGCTACCTTCACATAGTGCTATAGTTAGAATCTGAAATATCCCCCCAGGGGCCCTTTGTGGATGTGATGTCATTAGACTATGGTGGAAACTTTAAGATGGTGAGCTTACTGGAAGAGAGTGAGGTCACTGGGGGCATGGCCTTACAGAGAACTGTGGGACTCTAGCCCCTACTTCTCTTTCACTTCCCAGCCATGAGGTGAGCAGTTCTCCTCCCCAGCAATTCATATCAATACTGTGCACCACCACCGGCAAAGCAGCCAGCAGACCAGGATTGCGACTGTGAGCCTGTGAACTCAAGCCCTTCCTCCTTACAAACTGATCCTCTCTGGTATTTGTTACAGAAAAGGACATACCGATTCACACACATAGGTCATTTGAATAACTCCTATGTCTGTTCAGGAGAATATAATTGGAATATAGTGAAATATGTTAGAAATTTTGAACATATATAAAATAAAGAATAAATAATTATTAACATCAACATTTAAAAACTTATGGTATGTTTTATTTTTCCAGTGCCTCCATTGCATAATAGATTATTTTAAAGTCTCAAATGTATCAGTTAATCCATTATGTTATCAGGTATTCCCTCACTGATTCATAGTACTTATTTGTTTATTTAGTTATTTATTTTTGCCACTGGTTTATGTGACTCAGACAAGAGTTCTAGGTCCCTCATCCTCTTCAGTGCTGAGAATGGGATCCAGGGCTTTTCCCACGCTAAGCACAAGCTCTACCACTAAGCTGTACCCCAGCTGGTTTACCTGAATTGGGATTTCTCCATTCACACATGCATTTGGATGATACATGTCTTAAATCTCTTTTAATTATAGATTCTCCCTCAAACTTTTTTTATTTTTGCCTTGTAATATATTTGGTGACAAACTCAGATCTCCTCTCCGGTGGAATTTTCTACAACCTGTGTTTTATTAGTGGCACACAGGTGACTTCACTAGGCTCTCCTGTCACCTGCTTCTGGTAAACTGGTCATTCCATCAAGAGAATCTGAGCTGCCAGCCTGATCTAGCTTGATCAAGTTCGCCATGCACTTTCAGACTCCTGGTTTTATTTTTTTATTTTATTTTAGTCTTTTTGAGACAGAGTCTTACTATGCAGTTCAGACTGGCCTTGAGCTCACTTTGTAGCTCAGGCTGGTCTCAAACTCACAACAATCCTCCTGCCTCAGCCTCCCAAGTGCTGGGATTACAGGCCTGCGCCACCACGCCCAGCTGACTCCTGGTTTTAGTAATGAGCGTGATTTTTGCCTAGACTAGAGGGAGTAGGGAAGGGCAGAATGCTGACCTTCTAGTTCTGTCATCTTTTCTCTGCTACGTCCTGGACTTTGTTTTACAAAGAAGACTTTTCCCTCATTGACCATGAATTAAGTAAGACAGAATTCCTATAGAATATTGGTATGTATACCTGATAATTTTTTAATATTTTCCTGGTTTTAGAATAATGATGTTGTTCTCCAGCATCCTCCAAAGATGAAAAATGAGATTTTAAATTTTAGTTCTATTTTGGACTCATGGGCTTTTAGACTGTATCTGATGGGCTCCAATAATATGTAGATACTATTCTTCCTGAGGATCCAGTTGTCCCATTTTTTAGCTACTGCATACTCCTTCAGGAAGACATCTATGACTCTGTGACATGAAAATATTTTTCAAGTTCAACCTGTTTCCTCTCCCATACTCAGAATCCAGGGCTTACAACAAAAACCCTGGCAAGCTCCTTACCGGAAATGGCATTGAGAACCCAACGTGGATGCTGAAGGTGTTCACTTGTAGCTACTGGGTCAACCATTTTTGCTAGGAAATCCTTTATTCCTTTGAAGAATAAATAGTTTTAAGTTTATAATGATATTTTTCCAACTTTTTTTTTTTTGGCAGATACCGGGGATTGAACTCAAGCCCTTGTGCTTGTCAGGCAAGCACTTATTCTACTGAGCCTTCTCCCTAGTTGAATTGTTATATTTTTATAGTTTTGTTGGTTTTAGAAAAGCTGGGGTCCTGGTGATATTTTCTGTATACTTCCTTATTTAATATTCATATTTTATATACATCTCTACCAATATTATTAACTTCCCAGTCATTCCATGGTATCCACCAGGGATTAGTTCTAGGATTCCCCAGATAATGAAATCCAAGGGCACCCAAGTCCTATATATATATATTTTTTTTTTTTTCTTTTTTTTTTTTTTTTTTTTCCTGTATTTAGGACAGGTATACAGGGTCTCACTGTGTAGATCAGACTTGTAGTGATCCTCCTATTTACAGTGTCCCAAGTGCTGGGATTACAGGCGCAAGACACCACGCCCAGTCTCAGTTGTTTCAGTGGGCCCTGGGGGTAGGGCCGGCACAGTAGGCCAGGGGTCTGAACTCCTGGGCCCTGCATCTACCTAAGCAGGTGCTTTAATCTACTAAGCTAATTGGCCAGCTCTTCAAGTCCCTTATATGGAATGCATAGTAATTAATAGAAGCTGCATAATAATCTCACAGCCTTTAAGTCACCCATTATCACCCATACCCAATATAATGTAACTGCTATGTAAATAGTTTCGTGCTGTGTTATGTAAGGAATAATGGGAAGGAGTAAAGCCTGTATGTGTTCTTCAGAGAAGAAGAATATTTTTCTTTTAAAAAATATTTTCAGTCAGTGGTTAGTAAAATCTATAGTTGCTGAGCCCATAGACAGAGAGGGCCAACTATATGATATGTGGTTGGTCAGAATGCTTTAGGACCATTTTGCAGTTTTTGGTCTTTAGAATACCTGCCCCTAGGGGAACAAGCTACTGTTTCAAAGTCAAATCTTGAAACCGGATGAGTTCAATCCTTGGCCTCTGCAACTAATTTTGACTTTCCTTAAGTAGCCTATAAGCTTTGGGTTTCCTCCTATTGTTAAAAAAAATACACTGAAGTGTATTTCCCCTTTTCCTTTTGCTTAGAGAAAAGCTGTCTGGTGCTGTAACTAATAGTGCCAAGTCTCCCCACTTTTATCACTTACCATTACAGATTTCGCCCTCCTGCAGAAGGCAGGTCACTCATTCCTGTTCGCAGCCACACAGGACTCCTCTGTACCCACCGTTTCTGGTCTACTCCACTCATCCTGCCCAACGGGCCTCGGGTTCCTTGCCGTAGGAGCAGTGGAGGGAAGCCTTGTGTCGGCATCCCATTGCCAGCACATATCTCGCCAGATCCCTTGGAAGTGGCAGCACTGGTCAGAAGCTCTGGGATTTGGGTAGATACCGCTGTGTAGGACATGGATGACTTCTCACTGGTCTCTGAGTGTCGTTTTAATCCTCACCTGTCATGATCAAGATTGGAGTTTCGGGTCCTTTTTATGATGGGATCTTTTATTATGCTTAGAGCACTTCAGATTGAAGTAGAAAACTTCCTTTGCTCTAATAGGGTGATCTTGCCTAACACAATAGGACAGGTGCAGGATTCTGGAAAGTTACAGGAAATCCAGCCCTTGTTTATGACGCTGGGAATGGCTGGGCTATTGGAGCTTTTACTTCTCACACCACCATAAACACATTTTCTACATCCTTCCAGGCAGGTGCATTCGGTTCCTGTATTTGTACTTTTTCTCATCATCCTGTCCTGCCTTCTGCTCCCATCTTGCAAAACATTCTGGCTCAGTTTCCTGGGCACTCATCATTCTCCCCGGGACGCCACCTCACATTGCCCTTGAGGATAGGTGTCTTCTTGGCCTCCTCTGGCATACGGGGCCTCGCTGCAGAAGGGTCTGGGGAGGAACACATGTCCTGCGTGTCTGGCTGCATCTGGGATTGTCCAGGGTGAGGGGTGAGGGGTGAGGTGTGTGTCTGGTTCGTGCTTGCTCTCCCCAGTGGGGACATTCTTTTAAGCTTCCAGGAAGGCACTTGAGAAACTGGCAACAAGTCCCCCACTGGGGACACGCCCAGCACTGAGCGGTGGGAACACAGAGTGGCCCCTCAGACTATGTCAAATGTGCCGGGTGTGGTCACTGGGCAACACTTTCTGCCTTGTCTACAAGTGAGCATGCTCTGTCCACCCTGCGTGCCCTGCCCTGCCTTTCCCTCAACTGTGCAATGAGGTGATGTCTGAGCTTCGCTCTGCTCCTTCAGTTCTTTTCTTGAAATCCCACATCCTCTAAGAACATCTCTGATGTATTCTCCAAGCCAGTTTCCCTGCTGAGAGGAAAATGTGGCCTCGCATTGGCGTGAATACATCAGTTTGCTTGGCAGTTGCATTCAGGATTTTGAAAAATTGTGTTTATTTTTTTCAATTATAGAAAGAATGTATGCTTACAATAAAAAATTGAGAAGCATTAAAAACTAGAATAAAAGAAATAATTATCCGTGATTTCACTGCCTGGAACACCCACTGCTAACATTTTAGTGGATTTCCTTCTAGTCATTTTCTATGAATATTTAAACGGTTGAATTCATTTTCTGGGTACACTTTCACACTTTTAACTTAAAGTTGCCACATGAGCATTACATTTTTCCCTTATGCACATATAGGTGCAAACTATTTGGCTGCTTACATAAACTCTTCATGAATATCAGTAAAATTAAAAGCATATATATTGGGCTGCAGATGTAGCAGCAGAACCCTCACCTAGCTTGTGAGAGGCTTCGGTTTTAACCCCAACACTGAAAAAACCTAATAAAACAAAATAAAAATAGATAGCTCAGTGGATTAAAGGGACTGCAAGTAGGTGCAGGGGCGGGAGGTTTGATCCCCAGGCCTGCCGTGCTGGCCCCGCCCCCCGGGGCGTGTGAGACAGCAATTGGGACTGGACGTGGTTGTGCGCACCTGTAACCCCAGCTCCACAGGCTGTAAACAGGCAGATCACTACGAGTCCTGCCTATGTAGTGAGACCCTGAGCACCCTGTGGACCCTTCCCTAAAATACAAAATAAAATAAAATAAAAATAGAACAGACTTATTTACAGTAGTGCTAGAACCTCATTATAATAAAAGAAAAAAAAATAACAGGAATGAGTAATTTAGAAACATAAAATTCCTTATTCCCCCTCCCCCCAGATACATGCATATTATTGATAAAGTTTTCTAGACATATATTAACATTAATGTATTTAAACACCTACCACTTTTAATTTCTTTTTTAAAGTTTTTCCATAATTTTGGAAGAACAAATAGCAATAAAACAGTTTCACATCAAATTAGTAGGACAGATTCAATAATTAATACATTGCATATTGTTTTCGTGGTGGTTATTTGTTGTATAAGGTGCAGACATGATATTCTATTTACAAGCACTATTAGAGCAGATCCCTCTATGCACTGAATTAAGAGAATGTAGCTGTATACCTATCTTTTTTTTAAAGCTGAAGTATAGTACAGTTTTATTTTTTTTCCCATTTATTTTTATTTTATTAAAATACAAATGTCAATCAGACAGTTTCAAAACACCTTAACCATACAGAGTCGATGAATTAATACATTGCAAACTGTTTTCATAACGTTTTGGTATTGTACAAGGTGCATACATGATACTATATTTACAGGTTTTTTTTATAGCTGAATTATATCAAAAATTCAATAATTATTTACCTAGTGGGTGACCATATAGTACAGTTTTAATAATTAATACTTTTCACATTGTTGTCTTCCTAGTGGTTATCCATAGTACAAGAAGCAGACAGGATATCCGGTCCAAACAATATTAGTGCAATCTTTCTTCTCATAGAATTATGCAAAAGTAGCTGCATATTTATCCTAACCGTTCTGTATATGCAAACAGGGAATGGTCCTTCCTTTGTATCCTCTTTCTTTCTTCAGTCCTGTCAGAGATGGGTATTCCATTGGCATTCGATTATTACAGGTGCTTAAAGTCAGCAAAACACTCCTTTAATTTCTATCTGTTAATAACCTCAAAGTTGTGAGGAGGTAAGAAAATATCCTAAGTGTGAATGGTTCACATGGTCCCAGCCGCTGCCCCCTCCCCTTCCCTACAGGCAACAATAGTTAAGAGTTCTGCAGTGTGGGAGAGATAAGCAGAGCCTTGGACACAAAGTCCCTCTGCAAGGGTATTTTTTCTTTTTCTTTTTTTTTTTTTGTCTTTTTGAGACAGGGTCTCACTATGCAGTTCAGGCTGGCCTTAAGCTCACTGTAGCTCAGGCTGGTCTCGAACTCACAACAATCCTCCTGCCTCCGCCTCCCGAGTGCTGGGATTACAGGCATGCGCCACCACGCCCGGCCAATTCTGCAAGGGTATTTATTCAGAAATTTTCTGTTTAACCTCAAGTAAATGTCAGTCTCAGTATCAATCACAGGAATGGAGAATTATTGTTTGAAAATATTTGATGTCATCAACCTCATTTTTTCCTTTAAAAACTTCCTTCTGAGGGCCAGCCCAATAGCTCAGCAGATAAAGTGCCTGCTTAGGTAGACTCAGGGACTGGGGATTTGATCCCTGGCATGTGGTGCCAGCCCCACCCTGGCCCACCCCTGGTGCGCTGAGATGGCTAGACGACTGAGACTAGGCATGGTGGTGTACATCTGCAACTTCAGTACTTGGGAGGCTGCAAACAGGAGGATCACTATGAGTCTGATCTGTGTAGTGAGACCCTGTACTAAATCCATAAAATAAAATAAAGTCTTTAAAAAAAAACTTCTTCTGCTTCAACCTTTTTGAAATATATATATATATATATATATATATATATATATATATATATTTTTTTTTTTTTTTTTTTTTTTTTTTTTTTTTTTAAATACAGGGTCTCACTACACTCTTTGGACTTGTAGTGATCCTCTTATTTTCAGACCTCCCTCCCCAGAAACTGGGATTACAGGCATGTGCCACCACGCCCAGACCCAGACTCCATCACTGTCTCAGTGCACCTCAGGCGTGGGGCTGGCATGGCGTGTGGTACCTGGGATCGAACTCCAGCTCCTGAGCTTGCCTGAGCAGGTGCATAGTCTGGTGCCATCTCACTGGCCCTTGAATCTGCTAATGGAGTCTCAGCCGCTTCCCCCTCCCCTTCCCTACAGGCAACATCAGATAGAGTTCTGCAGCGTGGCTTCCTCCCAGCCCCTCCTCAGACACTTGTGTACACATGCACATATTCCTTTTCATGTTGTGGGCAGCCCCTTGTATACTCGAGTGGTAGGCCTGATTATGTCCAGAGATAGTGCGGCTCTCAAGCCACCAGCCCTGCCCACCTGGCTATGGTGCTGTCCATGTACTGATGGACCCAAAAGCACTAAGCTCGGGGAAAACTCAAGTTTTATTTGGAAAATAGCATTGCAGTGGGAATATGTGCACCACAGTGCTCTATTAGCATATTCAAAAAGGTTGAAGCAGTAGAAAGTTTTTAAAGGAAAAAAGGGGGGCTGGCCTGATAGCTCAGCGGACTAAACAGAGCGTGGTGGCACACGCCTGTAATCCCAGCACTTGGAAGGCTGTAAACAGGAGAATCACTATGAGTCCCATCTATGTAGTACACGAATACCCTGTAGACGCTGCCCTAAATACAGAAAGAAAAATAAATAAATAACTATTTTTTAAAAAGGAAAACATGGGGTTGATGACATCACGTATTTTCAAACAATAATTCTCCATTTCTGTGATTGATACTAAAACTGACATTTACCTGAGGTTGAACAGATAATTTCTGAGCAAATACCCTTGCAGTGGACTTTATGTTTAAGTCTCTGCTTATCTCTGCAAACTATGATTCTGGTGGAGTCTTCTATGATGATTATTATCAGGCAATCATGTGTAAAAACCCTTCCTTCAAAACCCTTGGTTTTATCATGTTTTGGTGGGGTAGACATAGTCAACGCCTATTTTGATTTTGACAACTTTTATAGTTCGCCTGTTCCTCCAAAGCCTCAGGCAGTCTCGGGTGAGCGTGGGCAGACACTGCTCAGAGGTGGCTGAATCTAAAGTTTGTGGCTGATTCATGGCTTAAGGCTGGGATGAAGGGTGTGAGTGCCACATCAGCCCATACAACAGAAGGGACAGAAAGAGGCTTGTGCCTTCTCCTGTTTTACTTTTGCCGTCTTCCACTGCTCTGAACTGTTGCCCCTCTGCCATGTGCCACACTATCTTGGAGCCAGCACAGTAAGGACTGAAACCTCTACAAACTGTGAGCTAAATAAATCTTTTCCTTTTATTTTTGGGCTTTGACTATTTTGTCTCAGAAATGAGAGAAAAGTTCACTAAGACAACGACTTTCACACATGGCAAAGCAAATTGACTTTAAAATGTGAACATTATCCTGGATTACCTAAGGGTACCCAACGTGATCTCCTGGGCCTTTCAAAACAGAAGAGGGCCAGGTGTGCTAGTGCACATCTCTAACCCCAGCCATCAAAAAGCTGGGACCAGCTTGAACTCCACAGCAAGACTGTTACAAAACAAAATAAAATCAAACTCATGAATAAAAGCAGAAGAGGAAAGAGGGATTTGAAGCATGAAGGGTTGAAGCTGGAGACCACGTGGCAGGAAGCGGAAGCCTCACTCCACCAACCATTCAGACCCCCTAGATGAGCTGCACCCATGAAATGCAAAGAAAATGAGCTGGGCTTCTAAGTCACCAGCTCTGTGGTCAGCTGCCAGTCGTGTGGACAACAAGTACAGATTTGTTTTGTTCTGTAGCTGCGTGCCGGCTGGCTCTTCATGGAAACGTTGGCCCGGCCTGTGTGTGGCGGCTTCATTTCCTCGAGAGCTTCCAGCGCTCGCAATGGAGTCACACTAACCTCCTGTAGAACGCAAGGCTCCTCAGATGCGCGAGCACTGCAACAGCAGCCGGATCTTCGTGTCTGTGTGCTCTCAGCTTGGCTCTTCTTCAGGACTAGTTTCCAACTAGTTTTCCAACAGTTTCTTGTTCAAGGAGCGTGTTTGTGGGGCATTTTGTCCAATATTACAAAGTTGCCCCCCAAAGATATGGCAGGTGTGTGGAGGTGTGCCAAGAGGACAGATCCTGGGTGATTGGTCAGGCTAGAGGAGGGCCTCGAGGACTCTGAGCTCTGGAAGGTAACAAAGCTGATGAACAAGGTTCTCTGAGGGACCTAGAAGGTACAATCCAAAGTCTCATCTTCAGTTCCTCCAGGACAGCTGAGGAGTCTTTGTTACACTGGACAACTGCTGACTGCGTGTGTGTCATTCTCCACCTTCCAACTCAGTGGCCCTCCTGGCCACCCAGTGGTGAAGGGATCATCTGTCCTTTGTCGCTACTGTTTTCCACACAGAATTAGAAGCCTAGAGTTCTCTACCACTGAGCTGCATCCCTAGCCCTTTTAATTTTTGATTTTCAGAGCATCTTACTAAAATTCCTAGACTGTCCTCAAACTCACCATCTTCCAGCCTCGGCCTCCCAAATAGTAGGATTACAAGTGTGTATACTGAGCCTAGCACCATCCCTGTTTTAAATGGCAAGAAATATGACACATGCAATGAATAGTCTGCCCTGGGGAAGGTCTTTGAGCAGTCATCATGGCGTTAAAATCCACCCTCACCTACCCTGCAGAGGGGCAAACTGATCTCACAGCCTCTTCTGAGGAAGCCTGCTTGTCCATCCTGCCTGCTGAGAGCAAGGCCAAGGAGAAGTGAAGGTAGAAGGGAGGTCCTGACAGGGCATGGGGAGACTTCTGGAGATGCTGGCCCTGCTGTCTTTGCTCTCGATGCTGCTGTGTTCACTGTGAGAAAACACACCGAGTTACAGACTTCAGTTGTGAGTGTTTCATATGTGTACTACAGTTCAATTTTTTGTTGTTGTTTTGAGACAGGGTCTGACTATATATTGCAGATGGGCCTTAAACTCACTATAGTATGTAGTCAAGGCTGGCTCTGAAGAAATGCCAATCCTTCTGCCTCAGCCTCCTGAATGCTGGGGTTACAGCTGGGATTACAACTATATCTGGCATGGACTTGAGCTTTGTTTGAGCTTCATTTGCTTGACGCTGAAAGGAGAAGCTCTGTGACAAAGAGGGCTGGATCCAAGCAGGAGGGCCAGTGGGGAAGGAGGGCATGTTTCTAAGCCTCTGTTACTGGAAGTCAACAGCATTACTTTTGCCTTGGATTAAGAGTTTGACAGTCTCCTCCCTACCCATGTTTTCTTTTCTGTGTACACTTGTCATGTTTATACTGTTGTGACAAATACTTGAGACAAACAACTTATAAAGAAGAAAGATTTTTTCTGGATTTGGAGCCTTAAGTTCTCAGTTACTTGCCTCTTCGCTTTGGGCTTGCATAGCACAACACAGGTATGCTTGACAGAGGAGGCCTGTTCACTCCACAGCCACTGGGATGCAAAGGATGAGGGGAGGAGCCAGCATCCCAGCATCCCCTTCAATGCCACACCTCCATGGCCTGACTTCCACCATGAGGCCCCACCTCTTAAGGTTCCTCTACAACCCCATGAGGGTGGAGGATGAGAACCACACCTAGAACACAGGGACCCTTGGGAACACTTCTGATCCATACTATAAAAGCTTGACCAATGGCAGTCTGAAAACAGCAAGTGAAAAGTCCCAGAAATGACTTTTCCTAAGCTATATTGTTATAATTGTTCTATGTTATTATTGTTAATAGCTTATGATGCCTCACTTACAAATTAAACTTCATTGTAGGTATGCACATAGAGGAAGAGCATGACATAGATAGGATTTGGTGGTATCCTTGGTTTCTAGCACCCATGAGGAGTTTTGGAATGTCTCCCCACGGGCTATGGGGCATTATTGTATTACATATTTCCAGAAAAACTAGATGTGTTCTTGTTTAAACATTGCATACACACTGGCTGGCAACCACCACAGATTATGAACATTCTTGCTTCTTCTATCAGTGTCGTATAGTGCGCTGTCTCTGTAACCAAGGCTCTATACAGTTTGTTGGAGGGAAACGGCAGCCCCCATTCCTCCTCTGGCAATCATTTCCCTTCATCTCCACCAGATGAGCACTTGGAATGTGCCTGCAGCCTGCTAACGGATACCCCATATGCTACTTCCCGTGTCCCAGGGTAGCTCAGTGTGCCCAGACTCCAGCTTGGTCCCCTTCCTTAGTCCCCATACTCTCACCACTCTTTAGCTCCAGTTTTGACATAGTTTGATTTTAGCTCAATTGATTACCAGCATCTACATTTTTAAAGCCATGGAAATACTATTCACATCTATAAAACTGCAAAACACAGTAAACTATGATCACTTCTGCTTTCTTGCAGCCTTTTCTTTTCCTTGCAATTAATTCTTTCATTTCCACGTGTTTGGTTTTCTATGTATTTGTTACCAGTTTGGTACCTAACTCTGTACCTATTGTCTGCATTTCTTTATCATGAGGTCGCATGCATCAGACATATAGGTTGAATATTCCTTATATATTTGGGATTGAATAAGGGGTGCTCCACTGCTATATCTCCATTCCTTTTTTTTTTTTTTTGAGAAAGGATTTGCAGGAACCCTGAGTTGCCGGGACCACAAATACATGCCCTATCCATGCCCAACACTGTCCACTCTCCTCTAAAATAAGCCTCTGCTGTCCCCTGAGAAGGGATCAGGATGGAGCAAAGTATGTCCTCTGCTCAACCTGCTGTCACCACCTCATGCATCTCACATAAGACTCACCTAGAAGGATGGTCACTTAACTCTTCTTCTTCCAGACAGCAAAATCTCTTCAATTGACAAAAAGAATAATGACAATATTTAGAAGAATAAATGCTCTAGGAAGTAAAAACAAATGTATTAAACATCATATAGATTACACCAGTATGGCTGCATGTGCCCACACACAGAAGAAGGAAAAAAGGATTCTTTTTTTTTTACTTTTTTTAAAAGGGAGGGATTTATATTGCAGGTCACACTTCATTTCATTGTTTTAAACTTTAAATATAAAAACCCTCAAGTGTGAAGAAACACCATAAAGGAATCCCAGAACTGAAATAATTTCAGTTGTTTCTTCAGCTACAAAATCACAGTGCATTATGTCAGGAGCACCCAAGGCTGGGCCATGGGCCGGTTGAAGACAGGAGCCCCAAGGGAGCTGGCAGTATTCCAGACTTATGAGGAATCTGGAGTGAGGCTCATGAGTGCTGGGTCAGCTGTGCTCCTAGGAGTTCTCCAAATTAACTTCTGTATGGTTAGGCTGCTGGCTGTGTTGGATTTCCATCACTGCGACAAAACACCTGAGATAAATCACCTTGAAGAGGAAAGTTTCATTTCAGCTCACAGTTTCAGAAGTCTCAGTCCATGGTCTACGGGTCTGTGGCTTTGGTTCAGTAGTGAGGTGTGCAGTATGTCACAGAGGAAACCTGCTCACCTCACGTCAGTTAGGAAGCACCACAGGAGAGGAAGGTGGAGTCCCAACATCCCCTCAAGGACACGCCCCTGATGACCTGCTTTCTTCCAGGAGATCCTGCCTCTCACAGATTCCACTGGCTCCCAAAAACTACAGGTTGGGAACCAAGCCTTCCACATAGGAGCATTTGGGGTCCACTCCCAGACCATAGCATTGATGAAAGGGTAAGTAACAAATGTGCCAATGTAAAGTTTAAGTGTTTACATACCATTTGCAGTATCCTTACCTACTTTGGATTAGCATATTTTAGTCTACATTTATTTTATTATTAATTTAATAACATTTTGAATATCTATGTTTACACCAGCGCTGTCATGAACAAGGCACCGCCCCATTCATTGCTCTGCAAACAGCTATTCCTGCTGCACTGCCTTTAGGATGAATACCACGTTCTGGAAGTCTCTTCAGTTATTTTTAATATAGAACTTGCTGTCTACCTGTACTACAGATACTGCTGGGAGCTTTCACCTGTGTTGTATTAGTGTGTGCCTTTAATTAAGTTTTTCTGCGGGGTTATTTAGGCGACATTCACTGCTACCAGGTTAGAGAATTCCAGGGTGACTATATTCAGCCAAGCACCAAAACTGAAAATACTCCTGAGGTGAAGGAGCTGGTTATATCTAGTGCATGAGAGTAACTGGTTTCTGCAGCCACATAGGGATGGGAGGAGGTGAGGCTGTTATGGGTTATACCTGGATGCCTCCCTGTCTTAGTTACTTTTTACTTGTTGCTGAGACAAATACATGACACTCAAAATGAAGGAAGGAAAGGTTTATTGAGCTCACAGTTTCTGGAGGTTTCAGTCCACACCCCGCTGGCTCCAAGGCAGATGGTCGCAGTTCCTGACAGCAGAAAACAATCAAGAGCAGAGGAGGAGCAGCAGCTTCAGTGTCCATCAAGCCTCTCTCCTCCTTCTACACTGACTGAGAACATCCGTGGCAACAAATACTGGGGCTTCTGGGCTGGTGGTGTAGCTCAGCAGACTGAGCGTTTGCTTAGGTAAGCTCCAAGTGGGGGAGGGGCAGCAGAGAAGCCCTCTTCAACTCCTTTATACACACTTTTTGTGCTGAGTCATTCTGGGGCAGCCCGTCGTGCCCTAAGGTACAATTAACTGTGCCTCAGGGCACAGCCTGGAAATGCCCATCCAGCCAAGCTTCCAACATCAAGTTGATGCAATGTACCAACTACCACAATCCACCCCTTGTCAATCTGGCAACTCCACATATGTTTTTTAAGCCAGTTTCCAGATACAGAGACATGCCTATTAACATTTTACAACTTGAACACTGTATAACATTAGAACCATGACATGTTGCCCCTAGACCCCCAAAGACTCATGTGCATCCATTTCTGCAAAAGGCATTTTAATTCATCTCTAAGAGTTGCCAAAGTCCTAACAGTTTCAGCAATGCTGAAAAGTCTAAGTCCCAAGCCTCCAAGATCTAAGGCAAACTTAGCTGTGAGCCCCTGTACAAATGAAAAGTTAAACACTTCCAACATCCAAAGGCAGAAGATAAACATTGCCATTCCAAAAGGTATATACAACAGGATACACACAATTGGAACCAAAACAAGCCCACAATCCAGAAGGGCAAATATTAAGTCCTGTAGTTCCCTGTGGAACATCCAAAGCAACCTGTATTGAGTTGTGAGTTCCAAAAGCCTTACATGGTTTCACCCCTTTGGCACTGCTGATAGCTTCCACAGCTTTTCTCTCAGGCCTGCTTTGCTCCCTTTTTGCAGCTTTCCTTAGACCATCCACATTCCTGGCTTTTTCAAACTTCTGAGGTTTCCTTTGAATAGGCTTCTCACTTTGATAGCTTTACACACTGCCCTCTCAGGGGACACTGGCTGACCTCCCAGGCCTTCTTCTGAAATCTAGGTGGAAGCCTTCTGAACCTCAGAACTCCTGTATTCTGCACCTAAAACCAATGCCATGTAGATGATGACAAGGGCTGCTGCCAGCTGGAGCAGTAGCACGGCTTCCTTCTCTCTCGGCTGCAGGGTTTGAGTGCCTGGATTTCTGAGAACTCTGAATCTGATTCTGAGAAACAAGTTCTTTATGCCAGAGCCATTCTGCAATCTGGTGTGGCTGCTGCCCCCACTCTGGAACCTGGTGTGGCTGCCACCTCCACTCTGGAACATGGGGCTCTGCAGCTTTCACCTCAAAACAAAGTCCCTCATCCTTGCCATTCTGAGGCTGCAAAGGGTGAGAACCTGCCACCTCCTGTGATGCCCTCGGGACATCTTTTCTACTCTCTTGTTCCTTCTCAGCAGTGGAGATCCTCTCAGTTGTATCTTCACAGTCCACGGCCTTCCTGGCGCTTCCTTTCTAGCCATTTTAAATCATCCTTCTGGGCTCTTTGCTGTTGGTTCTTAACATAAATCTGGCTTAAAGCCCCCAACAACAACCACACCACTGCCCCAATGTTTGGCTGCTTTGAAATTTCTTTTTCAAGATTAATGAGTCCACTGCCCTTCATCTCAGTCTCAGGCAAAGTCTCTGTACAGGAGCAAAATGCAGACAAACTTTCAGGCAAGCCGTAACACAAATCATCCATAGTCAATAACCATTGCTGTCCTTCTTCCTAGCAGAAACCTCCCCAGCCTGGTCTTTATACTCAGGCTTCCCATCAGCCTTCTGGTCTGAGCTCTGACCAGAATCTCCCAAGCAGAACAGCCGGAGCTATTCCAAAGCTTTGCTTGTTGGCAACATCTCCAAACCTGTCCTTTCTTTTCCCATAAGCCATTCCCAAAAGCTTGTAATCCACGTGGTCAGGTTTACTCATTGCTGGGACAAATACCCAACACTCAACATGAAAGAAGGAAAGACTTATTGGGCGCAGTTTCAGGAGGTTTCAGTACATACTATGCTGGCTCCAAGGCAGATGGCAGCAGCGCATGGAGGCAGAAAACATCGAAGAGCAAAGGCGGAGCAGCAGTGTCCACCATACCTCTCTCTCCCTTCTACACTGAGTGCAAACACCAGCATTCCACTGCAAAGATCAGAGCTCTTCTACTTGCACAATGAAGACTGGGACTTCTCCCAATCATGCCCCAGGGCGGGCCTGGGGCCCCACAACCCACAACTGCTGGAGCCCATCTAGCTAAACTTCCTACATCAAGTGGGCAGAAGGTATCAACTCCCACCCCCTCAGCCCCTCATGCAATCACAGGCAGGACTTCTGGGAGGTGGTCAGATTACAGTGGCTTCTATGTGGCTGACTTGCTGTGAGGAGGTGGAGTCTGACTGGAAGAAGCAGGACACCATGGGTGTGACCTGAAAGTTGCTATATGCAACCCCAGCTCCCTCCCTGACCCTCTCTGCTTCTTGGTCACCATACTGTGAGCAGTTTTTTTTCTCTGCCAGCCCCTCTGCTGTGCTGTTCAGCCAACTGACTGAGCTGAAATGTGAGCTCTTCGTTAAGGTGTGGGTGTCAGGTATTTTGTCTCACAAATGAAAGTGACTAAGACAAATCCAAATCCCTGAGAGGCCTCTGTGCCACCCATTCCACCGACCCTACTCCATCTCTCTTTTTTTTTTCCTCCCCACTCCCTCTCTGACTGTCAGAATTCTGACCTGTTCATATCCCTATGTCCTCAGGTTCACCCTTGTCATGGCAGCCTGGTGGCTTTTGATTTCACTGTTGGAAACTCATGTTTACATGGGTATGTTTTAGAAGGCAGTTAGCACTTTTCTACCTCAGTTTCTGAACTTTCTTTTAAGGGTTTGTTGTTACTGACAAAGCTAATGTCTCAGAAGTGAAGGTGACTTTCCTTCCTTGGTTTCATATGCTGCCCACACACTGACCTGGGTCTACTGTGAGCAAGGGATCTGTCTTAGTCTGTTTTTTTTTGTTGTTGTTGTTGTTGTTGTTACCAAAAAACGTCAGAGGCTGGGTCATTCACAAAGGAGATTAGTTTATTTTGGCCCCCCATTCCAAAGTCCAAGAACATCTGCTCAGCTTCTGGTGAGACTCATGCACTATTCCATGCATGGTAGAAAAGTCAGAGTGGAAGTGAGCTCCAGGGAGAGGCGCTGGGCTTGCTTCGTAGCAGCCTGCTCTCAAGAAGTCCATCCTCTCTGCCAGGAGTCGCATCAAGCTCCTCGTGAGGGTGGAGATCTATGGTCATCTCAAAAGTACCACTTCCCCCAACATTATTATGTTACAGTTAAATTTCACCATGAGTCTGATAGGGACTGACCAAATCAAACCATAGCTTTCTTTTTTTCTAATGCAAATACACAACTAAATGATTTTTCCCCTGCATTTTCACTGAAAGAAGCAGTAGGCAAACTGAATCCAGAAATACTCTTGAATACATAGCCTTAAGTTATATATTAAGTGATATAGAGCTTGGATTCTTTTCCTTTGTAACATCATGTTTTTCTTCTCCAAATTTTATTTTCACAAATTTCAGGTCTCTTCCTCAAGTTAAGACAATATATGGAAATAACATCGCTTGTCAGTTCACCAACTCAACATTTTGCCACATTTTATTTTAGCACTTTTCCCCTTTTGATACATTCACTCCACACACAAATATACTTTTAAAAATCTTTTGAAAGTGAATTCCAGCCATCTATTTCACCTCTAAATACATCAGCATGGATTTCTTAGATATTCTCTTCCATAACAATGTCTGATAAGACATTTTTGCTTGATAACCTAATCAAACATCATTTCCATTTATTATGCTTCTTTATCTCCTTTCACCCAGAATTTTTTCGTGTGTGTGTGTGTGTGTGTGTGTGTGTGTTTGTGTCTGTGTCTGTGTGTTTCATGGCATTGATGTTTTTAATAGTTCAGGGCAATCAACCTTGATTTCAGACTTGTCTGATATTTATTCATCAGTAAATTCAGGCTATCCATTTTTAGAAGGGATTCTCTGTCCCTGGTAGAATGCAACAGGTAGCCTGTTGCTCCTTTACTTCTCAAGTTAAGATTTGATCACTTGGTTAAGGAATTAAAACAGGTAGAAGTGCCCCTCTCTTATTGCAGGAAATTGGGGCTTTAAGTCTCGTGGGCCAGCTTTCATCAGGTTCTTGTATAGCAACTGTCAGTGTCTTCAGTTAAAGGCATGCCTTTATGGAACACCTTCTACAGGTCATGTATGGGATCTCACTTACTTCTGCTAATCTGAATTAGGGTTGTCCCATCTCACAGATGAGGTGGCTGAAGCCCAAAATGTCAGTCGCAATTTCAAATGGTACCCATAGTGGGGTTCAGATGCAAGGCAGTGTCAAGCTGACATCTGCCTTTTCCCCTGACCCCAGAAGTCTGTCCCCATCCCTTTAGTCCGGGACAGAGGAAATAGTGGCCTTGACCTGCTTTTGTAAAGTTGGGCAGTAGAGCACAATGAAATCTTGTGCATCTCAGATTCAGGGAAAGGTGTCTTTGAGAAAGAGAGAGCATTCTGGCTTCCTATGCACCTGTGTCCAGGCTGACACTCATTCATTATTTGCCAACATTTGATAACCTCTTACATCCTGAAAATAACAATTTTCAGAAATCAGAAAATGTCTACCAAGGCAACATGCCAGGATAAATATGGTTAAAAAAAAATTTCAGACACATTGCATTGACTTGCCCACAGCCCTGAGAGCTCACAGACACAGCATGCAAGGCCCACAACAGCAAGGGCTACTATGCTACAAGGCCTCCTACTATCTATGCACTCTCTTTTTTCTTATACAGAAAGACCTCCCAAACCTAACTTGGTGGATCCTGCCTGGTGGCTGTCCAGAGGAAGAACTACATTTCCCCGGGTTCTCATAACCGGGCTCTACCATGCAGGCACCCCACCTGGGCAGGACATGCAGTTGCCCTGATGTGCCCTTGGGGGAACGGTTGGCACCTGCAGCTGGGGACAGAGCATGGACAGGATGACCATAGCACATCACAGGGAGAGTGGTGGTAGAGGTGAGCACAGAATGCACTGGGACAGGGATAAAGTGCAGAGATGTAGGATTGCGTGACACCCCTTGTTCTTTAAAAATGAGTGTTATTTTTCTTGTTGCTGAGACAAAATACTCAACACTCAAGGTTAAAAGAGAAAAATTTTACTTATTTTATTTTTTGAGAAGCCTTATTTAATTCACAGTTGGTAGGGATTTCAGTCCAGAGCTGGCTCCAAGGCAGTCTGGCACATGGCAGAAAGACAACAGTTCATGGCAGTAAAGACAACAAAAACAAGGAAGGGAGAGACAAGCCTCTTTCTGTCCCTTACTAATTCAATCTGTGGACTGAACCAGTACTCATCCACCCAGTGTTGCATATTCTAGATTCAGTCACCTCTGGAAAACCTCTATGACTGCATGGGGCTTTGGGGTGCATCTAGACACAAATGATAACAACGTGTTTTCTTCTGCTAAGATGGCACTGTGGCCAGGATGCTCGTACTTCCCACAGGATCCCATGAGTGAACATTCATGGTTCCACGTCAGACAGGCTGGCATGGACACTCCATCTGAGAGTGCACATTGCACACGTTCAGGCCTCCTTGGCTGAGCAATCCTGCAAGCAGCTTCCTGCCCTGTGACCACAGCAACTATGAGATTTTAAATCAAAGCCTTTGCTGGATCCAGCTCTGTCTCCTTTCAGCTCTGCATTTTAGACTGTGTGGGCTGCAGTCCTGGAAGGTCCACAAGTGCACAGCTGTGCTCCTGGCTGACAAGGAGACAGGTGCTTGTCCTGCCCCAGAGCTCCCTAGAGCTCAAGGGATTTTCAGGAAGCTTGTTCTGTTCCAGCAGGTGTCATGCTTTGCTTTGCTGTTATTCTGGGCCAAACATCCCAATGGTTCTTGAAGCTCTGCAAGTGCATTTTATACTCAAGTACTAGTACTGGTATTAAAATTTATTTTATTTTATTTTCTAGAGGTTTTTAGGAAGAAGAGTTTGGTACCAGGGATTAAACGCAGGAAGTGTACTCCTCCCATACAAAAACTTTCTTATTTTATTGTGGGTAGAACTCATACTAAGCTGCCCAGGTTGGCCTTAAACCTGCAGTCACTCTGCCTCAGCCTCCCGAGGAGCTAGGATTACAGGCCTGTGCTCATTTTCTTGGTTTTAAAGTGCAGCTCGTGTGTATATCTTGGAGTTGTTCCACCTCAGTGACTCTCCTATATAGGGCTCAGCATTCATCTGGGAAGTCCTGGGGGGACAGAGTCTATGCCCATTTGGCGTGTTCCTATTAAGGATGGCCTTTGTGATCTCATCTTTATTTCTTTACATATTTACCTTAAATAGCCTTAATTTATAAAAATCCTAAAATTATTTTCAGGAAATTTCCAGTGTCTGACTTTATTCCCAAACTGTGAGTTATAAACATTAATTAAGAGCATGGGGTCTCTGAGAATGCAATAATAAAATGTCTAGAATACAGTGTGTGTGTGTGTGTGTGTGTGTGTGTGTGTGTGTGTGTGTGTGTGTGTGTGTGTGACTGAGAATTAAATCCAGGACCTTGGAACTGAGATGTCTTCCATCTCTTTTTCTTTGAGACATGGTCTTGCTAAGTTGCTAGTTTTCCCAGACTGGGCTTGAACTTGTGATCCTCCTGCCTCAGCCTCCCAGAGTACAGAGCACATCATTTTTATGTGCTTACTCGCTCATTTCAGATCCATCCAGCTAAGACATTGAGTACCTTCTGTGTATCATACTCACTGTGTGCCCAGCCCTGGGCACGTGGGAGGAGCTAGATAAAGCTAAGGAATGAGTGAGTGAATGAATGAATGATGTTCCTTGTTTGATTGCCATATCTGCACACAGCCAGCTGCTCTGCTGGCCAGCCTGGACTCTTCCTTATCACCTGGGCTATCTACTCCTGTAGGCGTGTGGCACACCTGGTCAGCAGGCCTTCACTCACCTCTTACCCATGGAAGGGTCTCTCTCTCCTATGACAAGTGGTCTTGCTTCTGCTTTCCTGCTTCCATCTAGTATGGCTTCACATTCTGCTGTCCATGGGGGGCAGGGCTGTGGTTTGAATGTGGTCTGGACCTAGGGCCCATGTGTAGAGGGGGTGTGTGAACCTTCAAGAGGAAGACCAGGCAAAGGTCCCTAGGTCCCTAGGTCTGCCCAGGATGACACTGCAGGACTTCCCCACTCTCCTCACTTCCTGGTTAGACATGGGATGCTTCCTTCCCCCTCTAACGCCTCCCCACTGCTACTCCCAGGATGTGACACTGACATAGCAGAAGACACTCCATTGTGTTTCCTTAGAATTCCATTTTAGAAGTCACTTAAGCTCAGATAGATGCACTCCTCAGCCCCTCCTCTCTTAGTTAGCCATCAACCCACACAAAGAGGAACAAGATGTTATCTGGAAGAATAAACAGATAGGACAAACTGTGGGGCAAGCTAGAATTTAACCACTCTGCCTGCCCAGCATCTGGGACATGTAAACCTTGTGCCTGGAAAATGCTTAACCTTGTAAATTCATGCAAGTTTCCAAAGATAATGTGGTTACCATACAACCCTGCAAAGGATAAAACCTCTGGAGACCAAAACCCTGGGGTTGACATTTTCTGACTCTGTGTCACATCATTGTCCGCCAGCTAAATCAGACTTTGTTTGCCCTAGTGTTCTTGGCCTCTTGTGAGCATTTGCTTGCTGCTCCGCCATAACAACACAGGGAGAGGACCCTCCCCTGAGCTGAGCCAGTGCAGGTGCCTGAACTTCCCGAACTGTGGGCTTCACAACCCTCTTTCTCGATCAAGTAAATCCCCCTCAGTTATTTCATCACCTCTACAACAGACAGACTAGTACAATGGGCCATTTAAATGCCCTATTTTCTAAAAGAATGACGGTTATTTTCAGAAGAAAGCAGCAAAGATCTGTTTTCCTATCTATTCAGAAAGGGCTAAAACAGGACAAGTTCTTAAGCACGCAGATCAGGAAGGCTGCCAGTTTCTTATGTAACAGTGGTAATCACCAGACAAGGAAGAAAGAGAGGAGGAGAGGAGGGAGACAATGTCTTGATAAGACCCCAGTACATAGAGCTATTCTGCCACTGCTTCCCGAGCTTGTGGTCTGTACCAGCTGCTCTCCTAGGTTCTGGGGACAAGATGGTCCCCTTTCTTAAGCAGAGCCTGTCAAAGACCTTCAGTGTCCAATGGAGGGAGATTGCAAATCACAAATACAAGCCACACATGGAATTTTAAATTTTGTAGTAGATGTATGGCCAAAGTAAAAAGAAACAAGTAAAAATAATTTCATTAATAAAATACGGCTAAAAAAATAAAATATGGCTAATCTAATATATCCAAAATATTCTCATTTCCAAATGTAAAAGTGATGCTTTACATCCTTTAAATCCATTGTGTATTTGACATAGTGCATCTCCCTTCAAACAAGCCACATCTGAGGTGACTATGGCCATCTGTGGCTGCCATATTGGACTAATGATCACTATACTGGACAGGGCCATTCTAGGCAATAACCAAGCGAAGGGCTGGTGAGATAGCTCAGCAGGCTAAGTGCCTCCTTAGGCAAGTGCAGGGACCAGGATTCGATCCCGAGCACCACGTGCCATGCCAGCCCCACCCTCAAGCACACTAAGCCTGCCACTGAGTCTGGGCGTGGTGACGTACACTTGTAATCCCACTGCTGGGGAGGCTGAAAGCAGGAAGGTTGTGATGAGTCTAAGCTATGTAGTGAGACCTTGTGCCAAATCCACTTTTTTTTTTTAAAAAAAAAAAAGCAAAGATACAATATATAATGATTGCATGTATATAGATAATATAATTTTAGTATTAAGTATTGTGACATTGTGGCATACTAGGAATGATAAGAGTATTAGGAAGGCAAGGAAAACAGGACAAGTTGAAAGCCATGAGGGCCTTTGGCCAGGTGGGTTGAAGATGGCTTTCTGTGGAACCGGCAGTGAGAACTAGAGAGAACAAGGAGGAGAAAACCATAACAAGGCTGGAGAAAGAACAAGCCTCCAGGTGGAGGGTCTAGGACAAGCACAGACCTGGAGTCAGAACCCAGCAGAGTATTTTTAAGAGAGCAGGTGCAGAGGGAACAGTGCACAGTGACCTCTTTGTGACAGGGGACCATCAGTACTGCTTGGTGCCCATCCCATAGGTCTCAATGACCAGGCAAGTACTTTGATGTCCAGGCCTATCTCTTGCCTTCCAAGAACTTGAATTTAAGACTATGTTTCTGATTGCTTCCATGTTGAAGGTAAAAAGTCTAAAACCTTTCCTGGATGCTGTTGTAGGGCCTTAATGCTTTAGGTATATCTTGTTAGCCTATCTTCTCATCCATTGTGCCCTGTGGTTTTATATCCCTGTGACTTCTATGAGTCCATTGTACTTTAGACACAAGGACACAGTGTCTGGGGATTTGGAATGTGTCGTGAGCCAATGCACATTTTCTGAGGGCCAACCTTTCACATGGTGTCAGTATCTAGAATGCCCTAAGAACACAGATGTCCCTTGGGATCTCAAAAAAGGTTCTCTGGGACCCTTCCAATGAACACCAAAGGTACTGCTCAAGTCCTACATCTCCTGTATGCTTTAAGTCACCTCTAGATGACTTGTCAATTATGTATCAATACTTTTATATTGTATTGTTTATGGAATGATGAAAACAAGTCTGAACACGTTTAGTAGAGCTGCAGTTTTTAAAAACTGCCTTCCATCCTCTGTTGGTTGAATACATGGATGCAGAACCCATGGATGTGGTGGGCTGACTGTATTTATTCTGTATCTAGCACAGTGCAGCATAGAAAGAGGACTTATGAATGCACTATCAGCTCTTCTCAGAAACAAGGCACTTGCAGGCTTTCACTCTTTCTTTGAGCCAAGGAAGCCTGACTCAGCCAGCCTATCTTTGTGCAGCTGATTGACACAGGGCCCTGCACTCTGAACACTTGCTGGCATTTACAGGGCTCCCCCACAGTGGGGACCACCAGAAGCTTCCCCAAAGGCTGAGCACAAAGGAACCCTCGTGTGGGGATGTGTGGGCCCGTGCCTGCCTCCGCCGAGGATGGTGTTCCGCAGCAGTGACTTCTGTTGCAGTCTGTAGACTTTCCCTGGTGGATGGATGGATCTTAGGTCCTCCTTTCCTCCTTCTCCTTCCCCTCCCTTTCCCATGTCCCTTTTTCTGAAGTGCCCTGGACTTCCTATAGGATCTGCTGGGTTGGGAGGAGGTAATATGGCCTCCTCCACATCTGGCCACCTTCACTTTCATCTGCCCTTGGAATTCTGAACTAGGGTTCCAATCATAATGGTTGGGGGCTGCTGATTACCAATTTATTTTAACCCCAAAGAAAGAAATTCACAGTGTTACTCCTCCCACAGTACCTTTGGCCCATTAATCACTGACTTCCTTCCTACCCAGGCTGCTGTTACCTCATGGTCTGACCTAGTTCAGCTCCTTTGCCACAGTGGTATTTTTACGACTATAACAATGCTCTATGTTCTGGTTTAATCTCTAAATAAACAGATGAAGAGTTTGAAGTTAAGAGGTAGAGCCACATGTTATTTGCAACATTTTCCACACTTGATCTTTGTGATCTACTCTAGGTGCCAAGTTTCTGTCTCTCACAGTGTTTTGTGCTCCCTCTCCCCAAATTCAGGTCCTCCCACCCCTCTCTCCTCTGTCCTCTCAGGGCGGACAGCCAAGAGCCTAGATGTGGGTTGCTGTGCATTTATCCGTTCAGCTTAAAATTGTATATTCTCAGATTGGCGCGTCACAAATAGGCTGAGGCAGGAAAAGAGGGACAGCTTCTAAATGTGTTGGAAAGGTTTTCTGCTGCAGTAGCAACAGTTCAAATGCCATATTAGTCAGAGCAAGTCACATTGGCTGCTGTCACAGACCAAGCTCAGATCTGAGTGGTTCAACCTAGTACAGGGTTATTTCTTGTTGTTTCACAGCCCAGTGTGGGCTGGTAGTGATGCAGGTGGCAGTGGGGGTGGTCACGCAGAGACCCAAGCTGTTCCCCTTATGTGGCCCTGCTCCATCTTCTAGGAATGGCCCAGCATGTTCATGTCCCTCACAGCCCACTGGTCTGAACCCACAGAGTTCAGTCCCTTGGGAGCTGCAAAGGGGTCTGGCAAGTGGAGTGTAGCTGGTCTCTGGGAAGGTAGGCAGGCCCTCTGCCCCAGATATGGCACAAACACACACGTGAATCAAGTAGTTTTTTTGTTTGTTTGTTTGTTGGTACTGGGGATTAAATTCAGAAACTCGTGCTTGTCAGGCAGGTGCTTATGCCACTGAGCTATTCCCCTGGCCCGTGAATCAGTTTTGTTCTGTGCTCCATAGTTAGGTGAGCCAGAGATGTTTTGAAAACTATAGAGAATATGCCTGCTCTTAGAGGGACATTCTGTCTTAAGTGACTTTGCCAAGGGATTGTATGAGAGTCAGGAGGATTGTTTGATACCAGTGTGGCATTTTGTTTTGTTGGGGAGGGGGTTGTTTTTGAGATAGGTTTTTGCTGTGTGGTTCTGGGTGGTCTTGAATTCAGTTTGTAGCCCAGGCTAGCTTGAACTTGCAGCAAGCCTCCTGCCTCTATCTCCTGAGTGCTGGGATTACAGACCTGTGCCCCCAGTCCCAGCCTGATACCTGTGGTTTCCAATCATTGTGAGATTTCCTTTTTTACACCAAGATCCCCAGCCCCTCTGAGGCTTGTTCTTGTAAAAAGTGTGAGGTACGGGAAAAGCCTTATCTTTTCCCAAACAACCAGCCCATGTCCAGGGCCCATGCTGCTCTGCCTGCATCTCTGTCCATGCCTGAGTCTGTCTTCTGCTTTTCTCCTCTTTCCCACTGATCCCTTTGGTCTACTTATGGGCTGGCACCACATATGAAGAGGTCTGCCTTGGCATCTGGACAGGCATTCTTGCATAACCAGAAGTAAAATCCCTTCCTGCACTTTGGCTGCTGTTTTTAGCATTTAAAGATCCCACACCTGGATTGGAAACACAGGGGGCAACTGTCTGGACTGAATCTGAACCTGAACGGCAGGCTTTGCTTGCCACGGTTCCCTGAGCAGCTATTTAGTCGTACTGACAGCACAGTCAGGGCCATGGGGAAGCTAGAGAGGACTGAGGCCTGTGGAGGCAGGGCAGGTTAAAGGGAAAAGTTAAGCCATGGCCCATAAGGAACTTGCAATTTTGTCTCAGCAATGCAAAAAAGTAGCTAAGACACTCCCCTCTCCCCTCAGCTTGTCTAAATTATCTGGAAACATCTGTACACAGGTAGCCCTTTGGGCACAGCTCCTCGGCCTCCGGCCGGGCTTTCCCCATCTAAACATAGCTGCCACCTCACTTGCCTCCCGGGGCCACACTCCAGTGTAAGATTAGCAGCGCCCGTGTCAGAAAAAGTCTGTTACTTTTTTCAAAAAAATAAAGTAGCTGGGTGCACATGTGTGACCTACCACTTTCATTTGCCTAGTATCTACGTTATTTTTGCCCCATGACAACCCCAGGGGAATAGTTTTCAGTGTGCATGACTGTTCTTCACTTCACTAACCTGATTAGTCAGTGGAAGAATCTCTCCTCCGCGGCTAAGTCCAAATCTCATCCTAGTTCTGCAGCTCAGTTAGCAATTAATTAGCTGGACTTTCCAGATGCTTTTAAGAGAGTGGCACGTGGATGGGGACCTGCCCTTTCATCTTGCTAGATTTAAGAAGACTTAATGACCTTTCCCAAGAGGCCTTGTCCTTGTGCTTAAATATACAGTAAAAATTGCCCTTTACAGGATGACTGATGGTAAGGGATTCTGCTGGCCTACCTTGGTCTTGACCTAGAGGATGCTGTGGCCTCATGTGGACATAAGAGGCTCCACCTGCAGATCAGAGGCAGTGCAGGGCCAAACTCAGCTCTGCTGCCTCTGTCCCCAGTCCTGGTCTCAGCCACTCCACCGACACAATGGCTTTGCCAGATGGGTGTCCCACAAGCACTGTTTTTTACTTAATGACTTTCTTTGTGCCCACCCATACTTGAAATTCACTGCATTTGGGGCCAGGGAGATAGCTCAGTGGCACAGCAACTGCCTGCCAAGCATAAGGTCTTGCATTTGATTCCTGGTATGTACAAAGAAATAAATAAATTTACTGCATTTATTTTAAAAGGTTTCTTTACACAGAAAGTAAGCAAACATTTGTCATAAAATAATGATAACTGCACAGGTAAAATCAATGAAAACAAAGCAAGTTGTTAACCTCTAATGACAGACCTGGGGCTGCTTTTGACTAGGCAGGCACTAGTACCACGGAGCTGTATCCCCAGCCTTGAGGCTGCTTTGAGGATGGTGCTGAAGGAACACGAACACCGACGAGGGGCTCTGCCTTTGACTCACGGGAAAGGTGAAGGGGACCTGCAAAGGATGTTCTTGCAGTGAAGTTCAGGGTCACTGAGACATCTGTCCTGTCTCCCTGCAGCTGGTTCGCATCAGAATGTGGACTGGAGAGAGCACAGGAAGGTGGGGCACCAGGACGGCTCTGTCTCTGCCTGAAGGGTGGCCTTCCACAAGAAGAGGTACCTCTGTGTCCACTCCCTCTGCTGGGAGGGTCTCCGTCAGTGCCTGCATCCTGCCAAGGCTGGAAAGTGGGTTAACATGGCACTGATCTCTGGATTTGATACCAATTAATGCCATTTCAACAAGAATCACACTGAAAGAGTTCAAAATTTGCTGTTTGGTTTTGCCATAAGGTGGTAAAGATTTAAAAAAAAAAAAAAACATATAGCAGAAAAAAAGCAGCCAAGTACTTTGTCCTCCATACCTGTCCCTCCATAATGATAATTTTTTGCAGTGAGGTCCCCAACTGTGTCTGGGGAAGAGGCAACTGGAGACAAGTCAGCCCTTGAGGACCCTCAGTGATACAGAAACCAGGTCCCTCTGCCTATGCTATCTATGTCCAAGGGTTCACACACAAGCGCCCAGTCCTCCCCTCTGGTCCATAGGTGTCAATGGCTCACACCTCCTGTACAGGATAAATTTATGCAGAAGAAACTTAAGACTTTCCCGGGAACGTGGAGAAAAGAGGCTAAGGTGCCAATGATTTGAGGAAAACGTGTAGATACATGTCACTGAGGTAGGGAACAGAAGCAATACACCCCGTCGCACCAGCATCATGGACATTTGTGACTCCTCAAGCTGCAGCACCGGGGTGCAGCCTACTGACATGCCATTCTGCCTGTCATTTATAAATTTACTCTATTTTGTAGACATTACATATAGCACAAAGTGTTTCTTTTTCTTTTTTCTCTTCCATAACCCAAATTTTCAAAGATTAAAAAAAAATTCTTTAAAAAAACATCGAGAACTGCTGAATCCCAGGTCCCAGGTTGCAGGTCCCACAGGGATTGCTCAAGTTGCAGGATAGCAAAGGGAGCCGGTGTGGTAGTGCTTGCCTGCCATCCTAGCACTTGGAGGCTGAGGCAGGAGGATTGCTGTGAGTTTGAGGCCAGCCTGGGCTATTTAGTGAGTTTAAGGCCAGCTTGAACAATGAGATTCTGTCTCAACAAACAAGACATCAAAGTAGCTAATGTACTTCATGTGTCAGTTCTTGCTGCATAGCAAGCCTCTCAGGCTGGACTCAGCTGGGCAGTTCTGCACATTTCAGTGGGGAAGACCTGTTGCTGGGAGCCAGTCGCTCATTTATCGGGGGCGTGGGGCTCCTGTGTGTCTCAGAACTGGAATAAAGCCATTTCAATTACTTCCTGTTGGCCAGAGCAAGGCAGAGGCCAATGCAGATCCAAGGCTTAGAGCCAGGGTGTGCCTCTGTGAGGGAAGAACTTCAAAATCAATGCAAGGAGCCTAAGGACAGGGGGCCTGTTCAGGAGGCCAAAGTTACCCGTGCCCTGCTGAGGAGCTATCTTTCCAGCCTGTCCTCCATCGCACCCTCCTGAAGCCGCTCGCTGCATGGAGCCACTGGACCAGCAAGCTGGTCACTTCCGCTCCCCAGGAGGCCCTCATGCCACTGCTGGCTGGCTCTTCTTCCTTCCTGCCTAGGAATTTCTGGTGCACTCTGCTCCTCAGCCCTCTGCATCCTTGGAAAGTCGCACAGAACCTGGCTAGAGGGAATCTCAATCCACTGTGAGAACTTTTTGGGTTTTATTTGAATTTTCTTTTTTAACATCTTTTTTTTTTTTTCAGAGTCAGGGATTAAACTCAGACCCTTGTGCTTGCCAGGGAAGTGCTTATTCTATTGAGCCATCTCCCCAGCCCTTTATTTGAATTTTCACCATGTGCACCTACCACCTCTATTTTTTATTTCTTATTTTCGAATTTAACTCATACATTAAAACCTTTAAAATTGTACATGGGAACCCTATGCTGTCTTGATGCATGTGCACATTGTATAAAATGTTCAAATCAGGTTAAACATCTCTAGTTCTTCAAACAGTTACCATTTGCTTTCAGTGGAAAATTTCAACATCTTTTCTGCTAATTTTGAAGTAGGGTCTTGCTATATAGTTCAGACTGGCCTCAAACTCACTAGATAGCCCCAGTCTGGCCTTGAACTCACAGTCACTATTGTGCCTCAGCCTCCCAAGTGTTGGAATCATAGGCAGGCCCTCTGCAACTGGTTCTTCTAGAATTTTTTTTTTTTTTTTTTTTTTTTGGTCTTTTTTGAGACAGGGTCTCGCTATGCAGTTCAGGCTGGCTTTAAGCTCACTTTGTAGCTCAGGCTGGTCTCGAACTCACAACAATCCTCCTGCCTCAGCCTCCCGAGTGCTGGGATTACAAGCATGCGCCACCACGCCCGGCACTCTTCTAGAATTTTTAAATGTGTATTAACTTTCTGTTACCTATCATTGGTCTGCTGTGCAGAACTTCTTGCTCCTATCCAGCTGTGACTTATTATATTGGTCAATCTTTCTTCTCACTCACTCTCTCCCCTGCAACTATTACTTTAACTCAGTGATAATGAAATCCTGCCTTGCTGTGCCCTATCTACCACGTGCTGGGCACTGCACTGAGGATTCAACCTGCATGATTCCATTCAGCTCCATGAACTAGACAGAGGCTCATCTCAGGGAGCCTCCCCTTACAGAGATGAAAAGCTGGAGAAGGCACTTGCCCATGATTCAGGGAGTTTCAAGTCAGTCCAGACAGGGTTTGAGCCCAGGCCCTTTAGCTCCAAGGTCCATGGACACTGGGCTGTTCTCTGCTGCCTTTTCTTCATACAAAACACCTGGAGAGGGCTGTCTATACTTATTTCCATCACCTTGTGAGTCAATGCAAACTGGCATCTACCCTGATTCATTTATACACTGGGTTCTCTCCAAAGGTGACATTGACCTTCTTGTCACTGAAATGACTGCATACAGCTCTGTCCTTTTGCTTGATTGCTGGGCCACTTTGGACTCTGTTGGCCACAGGATCTAAAGAGAGTCTCCATGAGCTCTCCCACACACTGTCCCCTGAGAACTTAGAAGGTCTACAGTGACTCAGACCTCCCTCCTCATTCCCCTCAGCCAAGCCTACTACCCTTCTTTATATCCTGCAGTTCAGGAAGGCATGAGAAATCCCAGAGTTGGACGTGGGTGCTGCAGTGTGTGGTTGGGAGGGGGAAGACGTGAGAGTCACCTGCAGGGGGCATCCTCCGCTAGATGCAGGGCAGCTGCTGGGCCCAGATGTTGTGTGCTCAGGTCTCTGGCTTTTTAGAGAAAATACAACCCAGCACCATTATGTGAAATGTCCTCTTTCGTTTTGTTGTTTTGTAGTACTAGAGATGGAACTCAGGGCCTTTACTATACCTCTAGCTCTTGCTCTGTTCTAAAAATTGATTTTACTTTAAGACAGTCTTATTAAATTGCCCAGGTGGGGGTTGATCTTGCAATCTTCCTGCTTCAGCCTCTCAGAAGGTTGGAATTACAGGCCTGTACCACCAGCACTGGCTACATGTCTTGATATTCAAATGTTGTTCACCAATTCAAACAGTGTAAAAGCAGCGCCCTAGCCAGCTTGCCTGCCAACCAGTGCAGTGTGCAGGCGGCCACACCACAGCCTTCCCTGCTGCCTCCCCTCTCCCAGCTGCTATGGCCGTGCCGCTATCTCCAGCCTGACCTCTCTTTTCTGACCCACAAGTCCAGCTTCCCATAGGGGCTCTGGCACATTGTACCCTCTGCTCTTTGAAAGAAGCTTGGATTCTCCATTTTCAACATGAAGTCACCAATCTCTAAATTCATGCTTTAAAAATTCAGATGGAAAAGTATTTTCTCTTGGGTCAGGTTTAACCTGTGCGCTACCAAGTTGCTACCGCCAGTTTAGTATGAGTTAAAACACCAGGTGCCATGTTGGTCCTATGTCGACAGGACTTTGCCCATTTTTCTACTGGCCTTGTGTGGTGTCCTGGGTTTTGGGAGGAGAAGGTAGGCTCAGGGAAAGAAAGGAGGTCACCAGGAAGAACTGAACTGCTTGGGGGAGCTTTGTTCTGAGGCTTCAAACCTCTGTTCACCTTTATTTCCCTTTGGTTTGGTTTATTTCCCTTTGTGCCTCTGGACACAGTGCAGGAAGGACTTGGTGATCCAAGGACTTGAAAAGCCAGAAATGAGAAAACTCCTTCCCCATTTGCTTTATCCACCTCTTATATTCTACTTCTCTCATACCAGGAGTGATTTATAACTGAGGTATGCAGCATCCAAAATTCCTCTCATTTATTTTTGGTTTTCTGAGTACACATTAGCAGGACATAATGATCACATTCATCTTGGGGGCTGGAACATCTGAATTGTTTTTATACTTTCCTTTCCTCTTTCTGTCTCCAGCAACCAAAATTCTAGTGAGTGTAGACAGCTGTGCTCCCACAAACTAAACTTGTTGGTGGAAGAAACTCTTGGTTTCCTTAAAATCTCCTGGCTCGTTCTTTCTCTATCTCTCCTCATGGGAGTTTCCAGCATGTTCCACCCTCCTCAAACCCCACATTCTCTCTGAAGTTCACAAAAACACTAGTGCCCCTTTCCTTGGATTTTCACCATCTTTTTCACCCTTGGTTGTAGGAGCAGATATGGCCTGCTTATACTTTTCCTGGAGACTGTAGTCCTGCTGTAGAGGTCTCTGGACACAGTGCAGGAAGGACTTGGTGATCCAAGGACTTGAAAAGCCAGAAATGAAATGCAAAGTCACCAGCAATATTTCTGCACCTGAAAAAGATGTAGTGAAAGTGCTTTTCCCTATTCCTCCTGTTAAATCCATCTAAAGCCCCCAGGCCTTATGCATAAGTCAGCTTACAAAGATTCTGCTAGGTGGAGAGGAGAGGCAGGTCAGCTAGGAACTCAGGATACCCACAGACAACACATGTACCCTCCTGGCCGCCAACCTTGGCACTGGAGAAGCCAGGATCCCAGGGATGCTGTGCTTGCGGACTAATTGAAAAGTAGCTCTTTCTGGCCAAAGCCAAGCAAAACAGAAAATTCTCAGATGGTAACTGCTTTAGGTCAGTCAAAAACAAGGTGGGGGTGGGGAGGTTGAGGGGGGCACCAAGCTGAAACCAAACTTTGGCTCTGACAACAAAGGCTAAGCAGGAAACCTAGGCCTTTGTTTCTCCCTGGGTGTGGTGGGGTGTTCCTCATCCCTCTGTCCAAGTCAGCTCAGAGCAGAGAAGCAAACCAGAAACTCCAAACCAGGGCCAAAGTCTGATGATGCAATTTACACACAGCCAAATTTCAGTTAAAATCACTTATCAAGAAACACAACTATCTAACATTGGACAAAAATAAGATGCTCAACAGAGGCCCACAGAAAGAACAGAGATTAAAGCAGCCATAGTAAAAATGCTTCCATGAGCAACAACCGACACACTAAAAATGTGAAAAACAGAAAATCCTAGCAAAGGAATAGAAAATATAAAGAAGAACCAAATAGAAATTTTGGAGCTGAAAAAATACATAACAAAATGTCCAATATGAAAAAAAAAATGTCCAATATGTGTTCATGAAGGCTAAGAGTCGAAGGCAGAGGGAAGAATCAGTATACCAGAAGCCAGGGCCCAGGCTATGATGCTCAGAGTAGGATATCCCAAGTAAACTGCAAACAAAATCCAAAAGCAAAATTCAAATGCTCCTATACTATACCTGATAAGTGAGCTCAGGATTATAGGATATATGATCAACAGATGAAAATCAATCTTATTTCCATATACTAGACATTAGCATGTAGAAACTCAAATTAAAAGCATGACATTTAAAATTAATTAAAAGAAACAAGAGTACATCTGACAAACTATGTGCAGCACTTTATGCTGAAACTCTTCAACTTTAATGAAATAAATCAAAGAAGAACTAAATTAATTGATAGCTATCCCATGTTCATGGATTGAAATTCTCTTTCAGTTTTTTGTGGTATTGGGGACAGAGCTTAGGGTCTTCACACTGAGTTAAATCCTGAGCCCTTTTTATTTTTTGAGACAAATTCTCACTAAAATGCCCTGGCTGGCCTCAAAGTTGAGGTCTTCCTGCCTCAACCTCCCACAGATTGGAGTACTTAACAGTAAAATGTCACTTTTCAGGAAATTGATGTACATGTTTAATATATTTCCTATCAAAATCTCAAACTGATTTTTTGACAAATACAGACAAGACGATCCCCAAACTTATATTGAAAGATTAAGGAACTAGAATCACTAAATCAACTTTATAAAGGAAGAAGAAAGCAGAAGGAAATAATCTGCCCAATTTCAAGGCTTATCAGATAGTTTAATAATAAAGATTATGTGGCACTGGAAGGATCAGCTCAGATCAGTGGAGCAGAATAGAAAACCAGAAAAAGACTCACACAGCAGAAGAGCAGAATTTTGGCAAAGGTGCAGGAGCAGTTCCCAGGGGAGCGTCAGCGTTTCCAAAAGCCACGATGGTACAGTTCGGTGTGCACAGACAAACAAGTGCACATTACCCGAATCTCTCACCTTCTACAAAAATTGGGTCTAAACAGGTTACAGCAGCAACATAAAATGCAGAGCTGCACAACCTGTACAGAAAAACCTTGGAGGAAATCTTCAAACGTCGGACCAGACAGCGACCTCTTTAACTTAACACCAACAGAATGACCCATAAAAGGAAAAATTGATACGTTTGGGCTCACCAAAGTTAAAGACGCAGATAAGAGAATGAAAGGATCCACTATGAAGAAAATACTTGACTAGTTTAGAATAAACAATTTTCAAGACACAACAGTAAAAGAATATTTCACTGAATAGGACGCAGAAAATAAAAAAAGTAGAAAGGAGCACGTGGAACACAGTAAGAAATTTCTTAATGTTTTGTGGTAAAAGTTAATTAAAAGGAAAAGGTCAGCTATAGAATAATACCCCTCACTCCCAAGAACTGAGGTCTCACCTTGTGGCCTCGAATTCCTGGGCTCCAGTCATCCCATAGCTCCCTGATAAGCCACGCCCAGGTGCCTGCTCCAGTTTATTTACTCCCAGATTATTGGTCAACTGACAATGAGTGGCCAAGCTGGGAGGGACTCTAGATTTCTACAGATCTGCAAAATCTCTCTTTAAAACTTTCAAACTATCTCAACCCAAATCCCTGGGAGTGGTAGCATTTTAAATAAAGGGTGTGTGAGAGGGCCAGCCACACCCCACCACTATCCTAGGCAAATACACCACATAGGCCTAGCTTTGCAGTCTTCAACTCCTTGACCCGAGGCTGCTCTTAAATCTTGTCAGATACCCAGATAAGAAGCCACAGCCACTTCTCCTCCAGCCAGCCAACTGATCACCTCAGGCAGGAACACAGAAAGTGGCCACACCTTCAGCAGTGCCTACTACTCCTGCTGCTTCTCCAGGGCTACTACTGTCAGTCTGGAAGCCAGGGGAAGGCAGGTCACAGCTCAGGGTCTCCTGGGACCCCACCTCCTGGAAAACGTGGGCACTCAAGTCCAGTGCTGAAGGTATCCTGGACAGCATTCAGATCTCCCAGGCCTGTGCACATGCACTGGAGTTTTGTGGAAAGCCAGACAGGGTAGAGGAGCAGGCATGTGGGGGTGTAAAGCAGTCTGCTCTGGCCTCTTACCACAGCCCAGTTTTTTATGGTGTCTATGTGTGGTGTGTCTGGATGTGGTGACTGTGTGAGATGTGTGTCTGTGCATCGTGTATGTTGGTGTGAGGTGTGTCTCCATTTGGTGTGTGTCAGTGTGGTGTGTTTGTGTACGGTGTGTGTGTATGGGGTATCTGTGGGTAAGCATATGTGTGTGTGTACGCCTGTGTTGCTTTCTGTGTATGCCTGTTACTTTCTGTGAATGTCATTGTGTTGTGTGAGTGCATGCCTGTGGCATTTCTGTGCCCTTGTGGGCAGTGTAGTGTATATGGAATGGAGACACGTGTGTCTATGGTGTGTATGTGCGCACATGTGTGCTATGCGCCTGTAGATCTGTGCACGTTCCCATGCTTGGTGCTCGTGAGCGCGCGAGCGAGCAGCGTGCCCTCTTGCGCGGTGACGGTCCCCAGGCAGCCACCTCGGGGACGCGGTTGCGCGCGAGGCCCGGTGCGCGGGCGGTGTCCTGCTCCTCCCCGAAGGCAGGGCACACGTGGGCCCCGGCGCCGCCTACTCGCGTCCCCACCCACAGCGGCCGCCCCAACGCCGCCCGCCAGGGGATAAAGTGGTGGTGCGGACGCCGCGCCCTGTCGCCGCGCGGAACCGGCGCGCGCACACCAAGACCGCGGCGCTCGGGGACGTGACGGCCTGCGTGGCCCGGTAACAGCCTCCCATTCCCGCCCCAGCCCGCCGAGGCCGCCGCGGGGTGGGGGCTGCATCCGGGGTCCCCGGCGCGCTCGGCGTGGGCTCCGCGCCCCCCGCGTGCGTGTGCATGCGCGAGTGTGCGCGGGTGTCGGGGTGCGCGGGTGTGTGAGCGCCCCCTACGGCTCCTTCGCGCCAGCCCTGACCAACTTGTCCCCTCCAACTCCGTGCTCCCCACCTGGGTGCGGTGACCCCGGGCGGCGAAGTACCCAGTCCCGGGGCGTTCCGAAGACAGCACCGGGGCCCGTGTCCGCGTAGACGGAGGCGCGCGCGCGCGCGGCAAAGTTTGTCCCGAGCCCCGCGGGGACACGGCCTGAGGGACCCGCGCTCACACCGCGAGGCGACCTGGGGTGCGCGGAGCCCGACCCGGCTGCCCTGACGTGGGTGCCGGCACAGCACTGCCTCCCAGCTCCCCGGAGATTTGTTTGGGGAAAGTGATGACAGGAACTAGTGGCAGGGAGTCGGTGCCCGGTGTCCGCCCCGGCTAGGAGGGGAGTTCGCGGCGCTGTTGGTGAGCGCGGCACCTACCCGAGCCCCAAAGCCGGGATCTGGGGCGCCAGGCGCCGGGCGGGGCACGGGAGAAGCTGTGACCGCCGCAATGAGGGAGCAGCCCTTATTTGCCTGGCTGTGATCCTCGAGGCTTGGCGGTTGTGGAATGCAAAAGCCAGGACGTAATGGAAGCAGGTTTGTGGTGCATCTTTGGGATTTCAGAGAGGAGAATTAACCCGAGCTTCATCCACCTCGTCATTGTGCCCCTAGAGACGATTCCTGGGAGGTTTAAGGGAGATGGGGCTTCTTGCAGCTGGGTCTTTGTACCCACTGAGCTGACTATAATTTCCGCTTGATTACAGCTAAAATAGTCTTTAAGATGAAGTTTCCTGAAATGATTTAAAATAAACACAGATGGGAAGGGGGAAAAAGCTGTAATGAGGCACTTAAATAAAGTGAGCATTTTCTTAAGAACAAGTGGGATTTTCAGTCTTGGGGAGTTTTGTAAGAAATGTATGTAACTTTAAAAAAAATCTTTCAAATAGAGGTTGTTTTTTTTTATCAGCTTTAAAAAAATGTTACTGACTGCACAAGGCTCTCTGTTATCTCTAAGAGTTTCTGACTTGGAGATGTGTTTGCCTTTCTTGCCAGGACCTGAAGACCCTTCCAGGATGCCCGAGGAAGGTTCCCCAAAGCGGAACCCACAGAACAATCAGGACCCAGACTTCCCTCACCTAGTCAACGTGGATGGGCAGTGCCTCTACTGCCGGTACTGGAAGCCCAGCGGGACTCCCAAGTAAGTGTTTTTCAGCAGTGAGCCACACAGTGGTGGCCCCTGCTGCCGGCAGAGCCACCCTCTCAGTGACCTACTTCCTGCGTAGTTTCACCCCTGACCACTGTATACTAATGAAACTGACTTGGTACTTAACCATTTTCTGAGAAATTAAGAAGCAAGGGTTCTTTTTTTCATGATAACAACTGAAAGAACAAATGGCACCGTATGGCAGTTTTCAAAATTTCTGCATGACTTTGGTTTTTGCATGGAAGTTGATTTCCTATTATACAGGCATTCGTTTAAAATCAAACCCAACAAGTAAGCAAAAACGCTAAATGCTTAAGAAAACCAAAATGGTACAGAGATCTGCATGTGTCATGATCTGTAGCTATTTTGACCCTTGCTCCGTATTCCTGTTTGAATTCTGTCAGGGTGCAACTCTTATTCACCGCCGCCTCCCCTCAGGGATTTGTCTTGCTGTGGGAAGCTGGCGTGGGGACTGCACATAGCCAGACAGCTGGTCTCCTGCTGCTCTGCTCTTCCTGGGGGAAGCAGGAAAACCCTCCTTGTTTGTGTTATTCTGGGCAAGACTGTTTGTAGTGACCATTTGGCCTGGTGACAGGCAGTTTCCTGTGCCCTGTTCCAGGGCAGTGCACCTGTTCTGTAGGCCTCCTGTCTCCTCAGGGGGATGATGTGGATTATGGTCCCCTCTGTATCTGGTAATCTACTACAGCTGTACATTTCTCCTGTGTCTTCAGTAAAGTGCATGTAATTTGGGCAGCTGCATGTTAAAAACGCACAAGCTCCAACTCAACACCACAGCTCCAGGGCAGCTGTACCACCTTGCCTTGTTGCTTTCTCTCTATGGGCCACCCCAAGTGGGCAGCAGGCTGAGTAGAACCCTTTCTAGTTTTCTAGTTTAGGATTTGTTCTGGGCGGGGG
>PVKA01007150.1:0-37292 GCA_004027165.1 Ctenomys sociabilis | reverse complement strand
TTATTGTATGGTTCATACACGGAAAGAAAACAAGAATTTCAAAGTTGCAGTATTCAGTGTCCAGCCCGAGGCTTTGTTGATTGAATTATGAGAGTGTCCTAGTTTGGAGTAAATAAAAAAGAGAGCGGCTAGGAGTGGTGCTCCTGGCCCAGTTGGCTTCCCTCCCTGGACTGGAGGAGACTGGCACCCCTGTCCCCGCCTTGCCCTTTAAGTCAGCTCTCCTTGCCCAGTGTTTTCACTCAGCTTGGAGGCAGCAGCTCAGCCACAGAGTTGCAACTGAGCTGCGTCCTGGAGGCACTAACTTGTGCTGGATCCTGAGGGCACTAACAAAGGAAGGATGGGGAGGCTGCAGGACTGGAGGATTTGGAAGAGACTTGGGTCTGGAAAAGAGTTAAGGAAAAACAGTAAAGGTAAGGGCACAGCACTAAAAGAAAGAGCAACAGATCCACCAGCATTTGTGACTCAGTTGACACTTTGAGTAGAGGGTTTTCTGGAAGAGGATTAGGGTCAACAAAGGTCAGAGGGCCATCATCTACCTGTCCTGCCTTCACTCCCTTGAGATGGCACTGATCATTAAGCTCCGTCAGGGTTGATTGTTGACAGCATTTCACAGCTATCCTGATCAATGGACTCTGAAGTTCCTGTGGTGACAGGTGTTATTCTGTGGTGCGGGATTTGGGTGGGATTTGGGGTCCCAAAGAAGGGGCGGGCTTGTGGCAGCCAGTGTGGTAGGGAAGCAGCAAGGGCCCAGGACAGAGGATTGTGCCATCCAGTGTGGAGGCTTCTCTGACTAATGACAGAGTGACAGCTGCCCAATTGTATGGCTGGAAGACGCCCTCCCCCCAGTTGCCTACATGGCATCATCTAGTTTCCTTCTGTAGGAAAGGATGTTGGGCCTCAGCTTCACCCTGTTCTGGAACCTTTCTCCTTCCTTAGTATGGTCAGAGCTTTCCCTCACACAATCCTGCCTCCTGGCTCCAAAGAAAGGGAGCAAACAAAGAGGGGACCTGTGTGGACCCACCCCCATGTGTGCTGTACTGATAGGAGACACCTGTCCTGGTTGCCACCTGCTGCATCCTGATCTCTGGCAGAGGCCTCGTGCCCTCAGACTCCCCTGGAGTCCTGTGGGCCGTTTTCCCTGGAAGGGCGTATGCATGTACACGTGCCTCCCTTTGTTAGTTTGCACTGCTTTGGGTTGGTTTTCTGGGCAAAATGCTGCTCCCTGGGCCTCCAGAGTGCCTGCTGTGGGACATGGACTCCAAGATCAGCTCTGCGGGCGGGCGCCCCTAGCAGCAGCTTATGAGTTTCAGGTGGCAGCTGCAACCTGGAAAACTAGCCTAACCTGCTCTCTGAACACAAGCTGTGGCTCTCTAGATTTCAGACTCCTCAGGCAAGACACTGAGAAGGAAGAAAGCGTCTCTTACATCAGTCATTACATTTGTAAGACTAGCAGGCTGCTGCTTCTCACAGAGCAGCCCTAGTCTCCATTCATCCCTCCGTGTGGCAGTGTCAAGGCCAATTCCCAATCCTCTAGGAATATTTATAGCAACAATGAATAGTATTCTACTTACAGTATATCTCATTTTTTTTTTTTTTTTGTCTTTTTGAGACAGGGTCTCACTGCAGTTCAGGCTGGCCTAAGCTCACTTTGTAGCTCAGGCTGGTCTTGAACTCACCAACAATCCTCCTGCCTCTGCCTCCCGAGTGCTGGGATTACAGGCATGCGCCACCACGCCCAGCTAGTATATCTCATTTTAATTGAGTACCATGTAGGTCCTGGGGTTGGACTAGACCTTGCACCTACATGGTCTCATTTAATGTTCACAGCAATTTGTGATATCTCACTATTGTGGGCATGCACATGCATGTGTGTGTGCTGGGGACTGAACCCATGACCTGGTGCAGTGAGCTCATCCCCAGTCCTTTTTTTGTTCTTTCAATTTTGAGACAGAGTCTTGCTAAGTCACTAAGTTACCCAGGTTGGGTTCTAACTCGAGATCCTCCTGCTTCAGCCTCCCAGAGTACTGATTACAGGCATGCACCTCCATCCCCAACAGTATTATTATTACTGCTTTCCACACAAAGAAAAAGAGAGCCAAAGTTATAAAACATCTGATCCTTGGGCGACCCAGGTGCTAGTGGCTGGATTTGCTCTCAATTCTTTTGGCAGAGCCAGTTCTTTTTAACACTGTACTGAGCATGACAGACGGTGACTCACAGGTAGTGTTTTCCTGATTAGTCTTTATGTTCAGGGTTAAGAGAACAGATCACTTCCTCAAGTAAAAACAAATAGAATAAAATACTTCAGTGTTTACTCATAATATAGCAGACATGGATTGGAGATTAAAGAGAGGTACCCATTCTGGGGGGATAATCCTATTATGTTCTTAGTGACCAGCTAACTTGTCAGCTTTAATATGATGGAATCTTAAAATACTGATTCTCAGGTTAAAAAAAAAATCCCATTGATGACTGGCAGAGCCACGAAAGTGGGTTTATTTGTTTGACAGGGTCTCAGACTGGTCTTGAGCTCACTATGTGATCCTCCTGCCTCAGCCTCCACAATGCTGGGATTACAGGTGTGTGTCCCCATGTCTGACAGCATGGGCTTTAGAGCTGAGAGTAGTATTTAGTACCTTTTTATTCTGCCCACCAAGTGGCCCTTGATACCTAAAAAGGATGATGACTTCACTGCTGAACTCTTTCACCATACCCAGTGCAGTTACGATGCTTCCATGTCACTGGGTGACTGGTTAAATTACAATGCTGAGTAGTGATGTGATGGAAACAGCACAGAAAGCCTTTATTTGATTCCTCCTGACCAGGAAGGCTTTGACCCATGCAAGCTAGAGCAGGGGTTCAGAGGGGACAGTTCATGCTCCTGTGCTGGGCAAGGCCTGCTGTGATGGAAGGATGCTCAGGGGTAGCCTGTGGCCATCGTCCCCTCTGGCTTCACCACCCTACCCACCACTGGTTCTGCACTTGAGGTCTAGGTGGCCTTTACCTCTGAGGAGCAGCTTTCCTTCCTCTGGTGGCCTCTGGTGACCATGGTGTTGGTTGAAGAAAGGGGCCGGCCGCCTGTGAGCACAGCAAGCATGCTGTGGGAGATAATTCTCTGTGTTGTCCCATATTCCCTCCCCCACATCTGCAGAGACTGGGCGGAGCAGAGACCCTTCCCAGGCGGGGCTGACCTTGCCTTCTTTTACTTGGTTAGCCAGGGCTTCAGCAGTGTTGTTTCTTCCTCTGCGAGCCCAAGCCCAAGGCCGTGAGCCTTCCAGTTCCCTCGCTGGGTTGTCAGGGACTTGGTGCAGCCTGTGGCTTTCAGGAATTTCCTGCCAGCCACTCCCTGTTTCCCTGGAGGGCCGGAGGGGCCAGGCCTGAGCGCTGTGCTTCCCAGAGCCACATCCATCACTTTCTCTGGAATGCTGAGCAGTGCCACCCCAGGACCCTTCTTCCCACGTGTGCAAATTACCCAGAGAAAAAGCCTTTTACAGGAAGCTAAAATATTTTTTAATGGCACAAAACATCCTCCCTTCCTGCCACTCTCAAAATGTCCTCCTGGAGTCAGCTGCCAGCCTTTGGGTGTGGCATGGTGGCTCCAGGAGATAAAGGCCCCACCCGACCATCTGGACTCAGGAGATGAGGCGCTCTCACTAAGTGACTGGCTGCGATTTTCTCTTCTCTGCCTTCTGGGAATTTAGAAGATAAGCTTGGCTCCCGCCCTCCCTTGGGTTGTGAGCTTGGTATTTGCTGCTTGTCTTCCTCCCTGCTTTGGGTCGGTTAAGCATTCAGGGGACCTTCAGGGGTCCTGGCTTGGTCTCTAAACAGGGTCCAAGGAAGTCACCCTAAAGAGGACCTTGCCTTACTCCACTTGGTTCTTGACTCATCTTGGAGAGGAATTTTAGGAAAGGCAAAGGCAGTTCATTAGGTGGAGACAGGAGTTCTCTTGAGTGGGTTAAAGCGAAGCCTGGCTTTACAGCCAGCGTCCAGCACGAGGCATTTGCCTGGGTCTGCAGTGTAGAGCGGTGGTATGCAACCTATTCATCTGGTTACTGTTTCTTTGAGAAAAGGAGTCTGGAATTTACAAGTTTATCTTTAAAACTCTTAGGAATTTGAGAATGAGTGGCTTGGAGCAATAGGGGCCTGGGGTGAAAAAGACTGGATTTCCAGTAACTTTGATTTTATCTTGAAGTTATAGTTATCTCAAAATTACAGTTTAAAATATATACTTTCCTTGTCTCCTTTCTATCTATATTTTATTTTTTCTATCCTTCCTCCCCTTGAGAGGAGAAGGAACAGAAAGAGACAGTTCCCTCCTTCCATGCAGCCCTTCTGAACTCAGCACTGGTGGTGCTCGACATCCTGGTGACCTCAGCCCTGCCCTAGTCACATGTGTCCAGCCGGGCCAGCCCCCAGGTCCCAGCCCAGAAGGCAAGCTGGGCTGCTTTTCTTGCCTCCTCTGGCCGAGCCAGGCTCCCACTCAGCACGTCTGCCTGGCTCACCCTGCCTCCCTCACACCTACATGGTCTATCAAAGACCCTGTCCCTACCCATGTCATAAAGGAGACAAAAGGAGTTCCCCAGCAGCAAGCACATGGGTAACGGTCCAGTTACTGTGGGTGAGGGAAGACGGAAGAACAGTGACTCCCAGGTGTCTCACTGCGTGACAGGGAAGGACCGAGCTGGGGCCATCCACGGACATAGGAACTTGTTTTCTACCAGGAGCTGCTGAGTGGCCCTGAGAAGGTGAGGACAAGGCCACAGACACTATGGGGCATCCGTTGGGGCAGCCTGAAATGAACCAGTAGGACAGATGGGGGCCAGAGAGCTGGATTGCTGCAGCCCAGTATGACCAGCAAACTCACTTCAGACACCATTGGGGAAATATGAATTAATATTAATTACAAATGACTGCTCTGAAGATAAGAAATTGTGACTTCCACTCCCTGCCCCCCCCATAAAGTCAGAAATTAAACATCTTTTAGTTGTATCTGTAGTTTCACAGATTTTGTGCTTAACTGTGAAAAAATGGACCCTACTATGTCCATTCCAGCAGTGACATTATTTAAATCCGATTCCTATCTCTTAGTAGCACCTCTATTCTTCTTTCTATTTTAAGCATCTCCAAAAGTTTCTTTCTCTCCTATGAAGCTGGTCTTTTCTCCTGCTGGCACTTTTGCCTCTGTGATTGCACAGCAAACTGTCTTATTTTTAAATAAGATTTCTTCTTCTTCTTCTTCTTCTTCTTCTTCTTCTTCTTCTTCTTCTTCTTCTTCTTCTTCTTCTGTTTCTTCTTCTTCTGTTTCTTCTTCTTCTGTTTCTTCTTCTTCTTCTTCTTCTTCTTCTTCTTCTTCTTCCTCTTCCTCTTCCTCTTCCTCTTCCTCTTCCTCTTCTTCTTCTTCTTCTTCAAGACTCTTTGAATAGCAAAGATCTTTTGATGGCAAGAGGGAAGGCCGGCTGCTATTCCAACAGCTTCATTAAGGGATAATTTCTTCCACTTGCTCTAAGAATGTTCTGCAGATGCAAATCTGGCTTTGTTCTGTGGCAGAGGGTAAGAAGCAAAATAGCAAAATCAGCCACTTCTGAATAGTACCCCTTGTCCACCCTGATGTGTTTTTCAGCACCTTCTTAGGGTTAGGTCTTAATCCCAGATGCACTTTGCCCATGAATGCAAACCAAACTGTTGGCCATTGTATACACAGGGGAACGGGTGTTAGTGCTTCAAATGTGACAGCTGAGAGCACAAGATGACCCTTGTCCTATATTTTAGGGTCATCCAAGGTTCTTGTTGGTGGGAAGCTCTTTTCATTCCACATGGCCTTGTCCCTAGGGTGTGGGGGTAGTGCTGCCATGGTGGTCAGGAAGGAAAACTGGATGATATTGTTCTCTACGTGCTGGGGGCTATGTGCAAGGCTGTGTGCAGTGGGGCTCGCTCAGCCTGCAGCTGCTATGAGCTCTCAGCCACAGCTGCTTGCTGATGGGCCCTGCTGTTCTTGGGCACCTGTTCTTGGCACCTTGTCAGGGAACCGTCTTGTGTCCTGTGATGAAAGACCATCATCTTGCCTAAGAGTTACATGCTCCATGTTTCTCAGGATCACACCTCCACAGAATTCAGAAAGGAAGGGAAAGGATGGAAAGATGAAGGGAAGGATAGAGAGGGAGGCAGGCAGGAAGGAAAAAGGTGACGAGAAGAAGGAAGGAGGGAGGGACAGAGTGAGGGAGACAGGAAGGAAGGAAAGGCCAGAAGGAATTGTACACTTGTACAGTCACTGCAGAAGTCAGGATGGAGAGTCCTCAAAAAGCTAAAACCAGAAATTCCATCTGACCCAGCTATTCCCTTAGGTATCTTCCCCCAAAAAGTTAAAGACATCATGTCACTGGTCCATGCATGTCCACATTCGTGCAGCAGAACTCACAGGAGCTAAATCTTGGAAGTGCCCTTTGTGTCCATCACCAGGTGAATGGGTAAGAAAAGTGTGCTGTTTACACACCATGGCGTAGTGCTCTGCCATAGAGAAGGATGCACTCGAGCCATCTGTAGGGAAATGAGTGCCCTTGAGGCCGTAGTGATAAGTGAACTAAGCCAGATGCTTATCTGTGGCTTCTATAATATAAAAAAACACAAAGTAGGGGCCAGGGAAATGGCTCAGTGGAATAAGTGCTTCCATGGCAAGTGCAAGGGCTTGAGTTCAATCCCTGGTTCTGCCAGAAAAAACAAAACAACAACAACAAAAAGCCCCACAAAGTATAAACAAAGATCAAAATAAAGAATAGATAACAGGAAACAGGGAGGTAGATCTTTTGCAAATGGAAAGAGGACCAAGAGATACAGAGAAGGGAGGAGAAGGGAACATAAAAAGAATGGAGAGGTGTTATACACCTGTACCAGCTCTCCACATGAGGAATGTGATCATTATGCTCTACATGTGTGGACAGAAAGAAGGAAGAGATGAGGCAGGAGGAGGAAGGAAAAAGAAGGGGAAGAAAGAAAGAGTAGGAAAAACACTGGGCTCAAGCATCAAGGTGTTGCTGCATTTGGTGGGCTTGCCCTGACCTTGGGGATATCTGGAAGGCACAGGGTGGCACTTGGGGCTCAAGGCTGTGGCCCTTTGGGTAGGGTGGGTATGGGAATTCATGCACTTTCCTGGGAAGGAGGGTTGACCCAGACTCAGTGTGAAGGAGTCTGTGAGCAGCAGGCTCTGGTCTTCCCAATGTCCTGATGGAAAGACTGAGGCTTCGTGGTGCATGTTCATTGTCCAGGTCGCATTGCTCCTCTACCCTGTTTCTCAGGGGCAGGTCCCATCTGCACTTCTTATTAACTGAGTTGGGAGTTCAACCTTCCTAGCAGGACTGGGAAGAGGTCTGAAGTCTCCGGTTCCCTCTGTCCCCACCAAGCCACTTGCCCGTGTCTCCATGTGGGCGGTTCCAGTGGGAGGATGTGTGCAGACACCTTGGTGATGCCCACAAAGACTGGGCAGTAGGGGCAGGGAGGCTTGAGAAGAGAAGTCGGGGCCAGGGGGTGTGAGAGGAGCGCCGCCCAGAAGGCCTACAGGGAAGAGGAAGTCTGAGCAGGGCTAAAGAGCCCCCAAGTACAGAAGGGGGAAGGGGACGAGAATGGAAGGAAAGATGGGGGGAAATGATGGATTGCAGTGTTGACCAAAGAACCACTTGGGAGCAGGGAGCAGTTAGTAGCCTGAGCTGGACCCCAAGGGGAGCCCTGGTCACACTATTTGCGAGACATGGGACCATGGGAAAATTTCTTGCCAGCTTGGGCTTTGATTTTCTCTTCTTTAAAACAAAGAATTCAGGGCCAGATAGATGGCTCAGTGGAATAAGCCCTTCCCTGGCAAGCACAAGGGCCTGAGTTCAATCCCTGGTTCCTCTAAAAATAAATAAATAAATAATAAAATAAAATAAAATAAAGAATCCAAGGGCCAGCCAAATAGTTCAGCAGATTAAAGCACCTGCAAGCAGGCACAGGGGCTGGGGGTTTGATCTTTGGACCTGCATGCCATGCCAGCCCTGCCCCTGGGCACGTGCCTATAATCCCAGCACTTGGGAAGCTGTAAACAGGAGAATCGCTACAAGTCAGATCTAGTAGTGAGACACTGAACACCTTGTAGACCCTTCCTTAAAATACAGAAAAAATAAAGAAAACGAAGAACCCTGGCACCTCACCCACAGAATGGTTTTGGGGGTTCCATGGGAGCACTGGGGCACGCTAGGCATGTGGCATTGCAGCAAAGGGTCTTCTTTGGCCACCTTTCCTGCCCACTGGTCAGCTTGTATATGATCCATCACTGCTTCCCTCTGCCCCGCTGGTGGACATTACTCACCTGGGCCCCACGGCCCGTTGCCCTCCCAGATTTCAGGTCACACGGAGTTTAGTCTTAACAGTTAAAGCTAAGCTTTATTCTGTGAGATTTCAGACTCCACCATGAACTTTAGGGTTTTTTGGTTTGGTTTTGTTTCGCTGTTCTATGCACAGAAAAAGCCAGAGGAAGGACTTGGTAGTGAAATTCCTTTTAAGATAGAACACAACATAATTAGACACTGCTTTTAAGTGAAACTTCAGTGACAGTAGACCAAAGTAAATTTTTTGTGTGACAACTTTATTTTTGGTACTTGGATCATACTCAGGACCTTACACTTGTCGGGCAGGAGTTTATGCCGCTGAGCTATCTCCCCAGCCCTTTGTGTGGTAACTTTTTACCTAAATTAAATTGATTAAATAATTAACTTTGGAACAGGGTCTTATTCTGTAATCCAGGTTGGCTAGAACTTGCCCTGTAGTGCAGACTGGCCTGAAATGCCTCCTGCTGCATGCTGGGATTACACGGCCACACTTGTCTTATTTCAGTAGACACACACCAGTGTTTATGGAACACAGTATGATAATTTGATGCGTGTATACAACATGTAATGATCAAATCAGGAGGAGTAACTTCCTGTTTCTTAAATATTGATTGCTTCTTTGTGTTGGGGATCTTCCAGCTCCTCTCATAGTTCTTTATAATGTATGTAGTAAGTGTTTGTGAGCTATAGCCGCCCCACTGTGCTGTAAAACACTGGAAGTTTTTTTTACCTGTGTTTTGGTACTTGCTGTCCAGAGTCTGTCCCTCCCCCACCTTCTTAGCCTCTGGCGATTTCCAGTTCATGGCTGCTCAGGGCACCGAGCAACTGTACTGTACCATGGCCAGAGCGTCAGGTGCAAGAGGCCTCCGCACCTCAAGGTAGCTAGAGGCAGAGAAGAAGGAGAAAGGTGCCAGTGTTCCCTGCAAGGCCTCGCTCCCCCATGACTTCACTTACTTCCTGCTAGGCCGGCCCCAGCTCCTAAAGGTCCCACTTCAGGCTGGAGACCAAGTCTTTCACCTTGGGGTAACACTTCTGGCTCAAGAGGAAAGGGAGAGGCAAGAGTGAACACCAGTGTGCAGGATCGGGCCCACCTGGTCAGAAGATCAGGCAGCCAGCCCAAAGGCAGTGTGTAAAGGAGTGAGGCCAGAGGAGGATGCGTTTCATGGCCATTTGAAAAGACTACCATGGAGGGTAAAGATCTTTATACTAAGAGTTGATGTGGTTTCCCAGGCTGCCTCTGGACAGGCGACAGAGCCCCTGAATACAGAGTTAGCAACACCCAGGTAAGAACATTCCCTACAGTACTTGAGAGCAGGTGGCTGAGCTTTAACCAACTTCATCTGAGCCCAGAGCTCAGCAGGTAGGAACGCAGGTGCATGTAGGCGTAGCAGGGCAGCAGGTGTTTTCTGTTTTTAGCCTACGGTCAGCATGGACGCCAGAATGTGGAGGTGGGGTCCACTTCCTTTTCCTGATTCAGGAGTGGTGGTTTGACAGGTAGCAATTGACCCCAGTGGAGGGTCCACACAGCAGGATTCTCAGGCCCATAGGAGACTGCATCTTTCATGTGCCAAGTTGTTCTGAGCCCTCGTCTATATCCGGTTCCTTTCAGTTCAGTTGCTGCCTTGGAAGATGCCTCTGTGCATTTTTCAGGGAAGCTGTGCCAGGCATGGTGGGAGTTTGCCTGTGAGCACGGCTATTCCTGTGCTGGGGTCTGGAGGAAATGGGAAGGGTTAGGTGACCATAGGCTGAGTCTTGGGGGTGGGAAGGGCCGTCTAGGCAGGAGGGAGCCACCTTGTACAGAAGGCAGGGGAAATATCCTACTCTTTGAAAATGACAAGGAATCTCAGAAAACTAGAGTCTCAAGTTCATCCAGATGAGTTGGGAGGGGGTAGGGGCCAGGGAGATGGCTCAGTGGAATAAGCGCTTCCCTGGCAAGCGCAAGGGCCTGAGTTCAATCCCAGGTTCTGCAAAAAAAAAAAAAAAACAGATGAGTTGGGAACGACTGGCCTGGGAGCCTAGCTTGCAATGATTTGGTATGTAATCTGGTAGGACCACTGTAACACAGTACTACAGGCAAGATAGCTTCAACAACAAGTATATTTTCTCACTGCTTTAAAACATGGATGTTCACAAAATGTCACAGTATGGAAATGGCTCCCCAAAGTCCATGTGACAAAGGCTTGGACCTGATCTATGGCAGTTAGGAGGTGGCAGCAACATTAAGGTGTGTGGGTGGGGGAGTTCCTAGTAAAAGGAAGCTAGATCACTGGCGGTGTGGCCTTGAAAGGGATACTGGGATCAGCCCTGTCCTCCTCCTGCACTTCCCAGTTGCCAGCAGGTGAGTTTTAGTCCACTGTCAGTCCCACCATGACACTCTGGGCTGCCACTAGCTCAGAATAATGGGGCCAAGTAACCATGGCATGAAACCTTTGCAACCATGAGCCAATTAACTTTTCCTCCTGTGAGGTCATTGTGATAGCCCAGAACATTTGAATAATCTAGGGTTCCATATGGCTGAATCTCTGGACTTGGGTGTAGCTCCAACCCTCTTGCAACTAGGCTTCTTTCTCTCTGGCTGCCCCAGCCTATGCGTGATCCTGTACATCCATCCTTTGCTGTGGTGTCTGGCTTCCCAGGCCATCCTGTTCTAGGCAAGCCCAGCGGACCCAGAGGCAGCAGCAGACACAAGATGTCAGCACACCAGAAATAAAATGTCATTCCAAAGTGAGCACTCTGTGCTGGCCCAGTACCTGTCTTTTCTGCTTTTTTAAATTTTTGCTTGTTAATTCTTGTTATCAGGGAGTGGTCAGAATCAGATGGTTGTCCCCTATCCAGGATCATTTTCAAGTGCTGTAATGCCAGCACTTGGAGACTGAGGCAGGACTGCTATGAGTTTGAGGCCAGCCTGGGCTACATAATGAATTTATGGCTAGCCTTGCCTACAGAGCAAAATTCCATCTCAAAAAAAGAAAAACAAACAAAATGAGATCTTTCTCTCTGCTCTCCCATTCTCTTTCTGGCTTTGAGCGGGTGGGGTCAGATACTCTAAAACCCATCTTGCAAGACTAGAGGAGAAGGGCTGGCCAGATAGCTCAGCAGATTAAGGCACCTGCAGATGGCAGGGACCGGGTTCCATCCCCAGTGTGCATGCCAGCCCTGACCCTGGGGCATGCTGAGATGACTGAGACTGGGTGTGGTGGCATCTGCCTATAATCCCAGAGCTTGGGAGGCTGAAAGCAGAAAGATTGCTATGAGTCTGATCTGTATAGTAAGACCCTGTAGACCCTGTACTAAATACATTTTTTAAAAAATCAAGGAAAAGGCTCAGGTCCTGATGGGACTGTGGAACCCACCTTGGATCTGCCTGCAAAACAGACTTGGGCTCATGTGAGACAAATCAGTATCTATGATCTCAGCCTCCATTTGCATTCTGATTGTTCCAAAAGATGGAGAGAGCAGGTAAGGAGATTTGGAATGAGGGTTTGGCCTGAGAGGACAAGGAAAGACATTTAGGAGTATGTGGAAAAGAGGACAAGCACCCAGAGCATGTATCATCCCCTAAGTAAAGGCAAATTAAAATTAAAGCAAGAAAAAATAGCAAGATGAGAGCACAGATTAATGAAGTAGAGAATAGAAAAGCAAGAAAAATATACTAATCAAAAAGTTGGTTGATAATGTCAACAAAATCAATAGACCTTTAACTAGATTGATCAAGACAAAAAGACTCTGCTGAATTCATGTACCTACAATATAGGAATGGCAATGGAGTACCCATCTCTGACAAAATTGAACAGAAAGGGGGATATAAATGAGGGACCATTTTGTAGTGAAAAATAATATATATATATATATATATATATATATATATATATATATATACAAAATAGCATAGATATACAGCTACTTTCTCTTAGTTCTATGAGAATAAAGTTTTGAACTAATAGTGTTTAGACAAGATATCATGTCTGCATCTTGTACTATGAATGACTACTCTGAAGACAACAATACGCAATGTATTACTTATTATAACTGTCCTACTAACCTGTTTTTTTGTTTTTTGGTTTTTTTTCTAGTCAAGGGAGGGAAACTTTATTCAGACCCCGAGGCTGCAGGCATCGGGCAGGTGGTGCCCTTCTGGATGAGGGGCTGGCTGAGCTTTACTTGACCTTCTTCTTGGGGCGCAGGTTGTTGGTGTGGCCACACTTCTTCTTGCGACAGTTGACAGCACGGGGGTGCAGGCGGGCATAGCACTGGCGGCAGATCATCTTGTCACAGTTGTACTTCTGGGCGAGCTGGCGCGGGGATGGCTCGATGATCCACCTCACAGGCGAAGCACCAGGTGCAGGGTGGACTCTTTTTGGATGTTGTAGTCAGAGAGTCCGACCATCCTCCAGTTGTTTGCCAGCAAATATCAGATGCTGCTGGTCAGGTGGAATGCCCTCCTTGTCCTGGATTTTGGCTTTGACATTCTTTTTTTTTTTTTTTTTTGTCTTTTTGAGACAGGGTCTCACTATGCAGTTCAGGCTGGCCTCAAGCTCACTTTGTAGCTCAGGCTGGTCTTGAACTCACAACAATCCTCCTGTCTCAGCCTCCCGAGTGCTGGGATTACAGGCATGCGCCACCACGCCCGGCTACTTTGACATTCTTGATGGTGTCACTGGGCTCGACTTCGAGGGTGATGGTCTTGCCAGTCAGGGTCTTCACAAAGATCTGCATCTCTGTGTCCGCTCAGCCGCCGCGTTGAAGAGAAAGAGGGCAACCCTATTAACCTGTTTTGAACCTGTCTCATTGCTACTTCTTTCTCAATAACATTAATATAAGAGGTGCACCTCTTCCTATTGCTCTTCTCAAAATGACTTGGGGACTCCCTGAAGAAAGATGAGGTTGTAGATCAGCAGGTTCCTAGCTTCCAGACCCCAAGTAAAGTGGGCCTAGGTTTTCTGCAAAATCTGCAAGGGAACAAACAATATATATAGCTATAATGCATCTATCCATCCACTCACCCATCCATCCACCCACTACCCTAACCCATCCAACTGTCCACCCAACTGTCCACCCATCATCCATATATCTATCCATCCATTTTTTAATCTGCCCATCCGCCTGTCCATTTTTAATTGACTTACCCACCCACCCACCCATCCACCTTCAATACAGCTAGCTATCCATCCATCCTTTCATCTTTTAGCCAATCCTCCATTCATTTCATTCAAACATCAGTCCATTCATCCATCTTTTAATATATCCACCCACCCATCCACTGTGTAGTTGTTTTTTTAATCTTATTCATTTACTTATTTATTTGGTACAGGGTCTCACTATGTAGCTTGGTGTCGTAGTGACCCTCCTGTCTCAGCCTCCCCAATGCTGGGATTACAGGCATGCCCCACCACATCCAGTTTCATTGACTGCCTTGCACCTGGGGCCAGCATGGTACATTGTACTAGGGATTGAACTCAGGTCCTTGTTCTTGCCAGGCAAGTGCTTAGACCACTGAGCTATCTCCTCAACCCCTATCCAGTGTAGTTTTTTTTTTTTTTTTCTTCAGTGTATAGTTTAATTCAACAAATATTTCCTATGCACCAACTCTATGACAGGCTTTGTGCAGGGCCATGGAGGATGGAGAAATTTTTAAGACCTCGGAGTTGCTGCCTTCCAAGGACTCAGTGAGTGAGGGGAGAGGCAGGCAGCAAGCCACAAGAGTATGTGCCAGAACTGCTTTAGAAAGTGGCAACCACGCCGGGAGAAGTGTGCTGAAAGTGAGGGGGAGGATTCTGAGGGGGATTAATGGCAATGTGTCTTTTACTGTAAATATATTTTTTGATGTACATCTTCACCACAGTTTTCTATTACAGGTCATGTGTATCTTATGATTGGTTTATAACAATTTCTACTTAAGCCTGGATCAGCTGTGGACAGGAAAGCAAGCTGATCTTTGGAAGGCCCACGCCTGTGCCTGCTGTGTTGCTGGATACCTCTTTGCCTCCCTTCCCTGAATCTCATAGCACCCGTGGGTGGTTAGCTTTGCTCTTGCTCTTTGATTGCTGTAGAAACTGAATCTCAGAGAGCCACATGCTCATGAATGGCAGGGTTAGGACCTGAGCCCAAATCTGTTTGCTTTGAAAGCACCCTTCACACTCAGTGTGCAGCTCCACCTAGGAAACATTCACAGACCCACCCAAAAACCCAGTGGTATGCACAGAGTCAAGTTAACCCCACTACCTCTGGGTGGTAGACATGACAACCCATTTTGCAGGTGAGAAGAGTGAGGCTTGGGAAGGCTCTGTGCCTGAGGTCCTGTGTGTAGGAGCAGTGGGGTCTATGATGTGAACCGGTTCCACCCTCACACATGGGAACCCCACCACAGCTCTGCTTATGCCAGTGTTGCTGCAGCTGCTCATTTGGTCATCTGAGAGCTCTGTGGCCTCATTGTGTCCATAAGTGGGTGGCCATTACCCCAAATGCATCGCTGTGCTGCTCTCTCCTAAGACCCAATAAATTCCTGATCAGTCATTGCCATCCGCTTGGCATTTCACCACCCAGAAGAACTTGGAGCCATCTGCAGCCTTGGGGAGTTCATGCTGTTCTCCTTCCAGGAAAAAAGAGAAAAAAAAAAAAAAAAAAACCACCATGATGTTACATAAGATGAAGCCAGCCACTCATATAGGAAGGCTGGGGCCTGCTCCTCCACGAAAAGAGACTCCCTATTTGAGCAGCTCTACCTCTATTTCCTGGTGTGTTCTGGTCCAAAATAGCACTGCAGCTGTCTTTTTAAGCAGAATCTTTACAAGAACCCATGCCATCCCTGTGTTGCATAGACTTGTCCTCCCCAAGATCCTCTTGGGCTCGGAGGGTGGGCTTGCCCATGGCACTTCCCTCCCCAGTCTGTGTCAGATGTTCTGTCCTCTTTCCTCTAGTGGGGCTGGGGGTAGCCAGCAGGGCTGTGATGCCCACAGACCCCCCAGGAAACCTGCACTGCTGCCTCCCAGGATAGCTGGCCCAGCCCAGTGATTGCCGTGCCTCCCTACTAGAATAGGCTCTTCCCACTCCACACTCATTTAGGGCATTTTACTCCATTGTTGCAATAAAACCAACTGGGGTATGTGTGTGTGGGTGTGTGTATGTGTGTATGTGTGTACATGTTTGTGATAAAACCCTGGAAATTAAGGTAGAATGATAGGACCACTGGCCATTCTAGGACCATGAGTGTGAATATACTCTTGAGAAGTCAGAAAGCACCCCACAGATGAGCCCACCGAATCCCTTGGCTGCACAGTGGGGAAACTGAGGCACAGAGGGCTTTGCTCACTCTTTCCCTGGTGGAGACGCAGGAGACAATAGCAGGAGCCAGTGACTGACACTGGGGATGAGTGTGCAGGGGCAACCTGCTGACAGTTGGGTGGCTAAGGTAGCTTTGAGTGGAAGGGACTCTTTTTGTTGTTGCAACCAGGGATTGAACTCAGGCCCTTGTGCTTGCCAGGGAAGCAATTTCATTTCACTGAGCCATCTCCACAGCCCCTTGGAAGTGACTCTTGAACTGGAGTGGGATGGGCACCTGCTGGCTGGTGACAGATGGTGGGGGGGGAGGTGCAGGGATGGGGACTGTCCACCTCACTGTCTGGTGCAGCAGGCTTTCTGGTTCTTCCCATAAAATCATCTTGCTGAGGCCCCCTCTTTCCAGTTGTTTCTGTCACACAACCCCAGGTTCTGCCTCTTAGACCTATACTACTCACCTGCCACCTCTAGGATCTTTTTCGGCAGCTATTTCATTTCATACTTTTTTTCCTTAGATTTTTTTTTTAATCAGCTCGCTTTCTTTTTTCTTTCAGTCTATTTTCAGAAGAGAGTTTATCCTAGCACAGGACACCAGACACTAGTGCTCCACTGCACACTGTAAATAGAAGGTGACCAGAAGAAGAGCACAGAACTATGGTGCTGGATTCCAGCTCCACACAGGGACCGGCCAGGAAGCGCCATGGCTGGGGCCTCTCAGAGCTGAAAGGGGAGACGAGGCGTGTGAGGCAGATCATCCCTGAGCTGAGGCTGTCTCTCATGTACCCAGATGAGATGAGCCAGGGATTACATAACATTTTCCTGGTATGCTTTCATGTCATTTGATTCAGTGGCACCAAACCCTGGTAACACATCCTGAGCAAGACCAGCTAAGCACATCTTACAGCCGAGAGACTCCTGATTCTGCACAGCAGCTCTCTTCATCACACAGCTAGGAAATGCAGAGGGCTTTGCCACCCTTTTAGCTCTCTTCAGAGATGCCTTCTGCCCTGATAATATGCACACACCCTTCAGAAGCAGTATGGGAGCTGCATTATCTTTGCTCACAGAGTCCGCTGCAAGGAAGGCATCCCCGATGGCCTGTGTACCACCTGTAGTTGGTTGTGAGGTTGGCTTGTGCCTGGGAGAACTTAGGAGGCAGCTGGGGGCCAGATCTCCCTTTTTGCCTTCAGATGGCTGGGAGATGGGCATCTGTGGCCTTCCCATCACACCAAACAAGACCCTCAGCGTGGCACTGAGGGCTCCCACTCTCTCCTGAAGGCCGGGTCAGTCCACCAACATCTGGTCCTGGGCCGTACTTTTCCAGATCCTGGATCAGCTCTGAAGCGCTTCATTAATGGACCAACCTACAAGTCACACCATCCACAGACCATTAGTGATTTCCCAGAAGGCTAGTTCCAAATATTGATCCAGCAAGCCCCGAGGTGCCCTTTGGCTGAGGAATCTCTTCAGTGGGGGAGAGATTCTGCATACTGATGAAGGGGACTTCGGCTCCCTGCCTCTTAAGGTCCAGAGCTGCTCTTCTGGGAAAAACAAATCACTCTAGGAGGTGGCAGCCCCTCAAGTACAGGGTGTTCATTGGAGGCAGGAGCTATCTGGTGGTGGAGGAGTCATCCTTTCCACATAAGTTTCTAACCTAGTTTGCAGAGAGCAATTATCCATCTCACTTGCCTGGAACTGACATGTCTTCTGCACCTCTAGGAGACTGCAGGAGGAAGGGGAGATGAGAGGGTAATTAAGCCTAATTAGGGCGCCCAGGATGTCAGCTTTGCTCATTATCCTAGCATTTTGGGCACCAGGACTGTGGTGCTGCTCCCGTCTGCTCTGTTTTATTGGCAACAACCAGATATTCCCATGAGCAAGAGGAGTTTTCTCTGGTCAAACTATTCTTTACCTTTCTTATTACTGTACATTGGTAGCACACGCTGTTTCCATTCCCAGTGTGCAGTTGGTGGAGGTACACAGCCCATCTTGGTGCCTTTGTTCCCGCTGATTCAGCCTCCTGGTCCCCTTCCCAGTGGAGAAAGATCTACTTCCCTTTTCCTATTATCCACCTTTTATTTTGTTCTTTATAATCTGGGTTTCTCGGTTAAGAGAAGCCCTGCGGCATTTAAGTATGTGTGTCTGCTTTATTTCACTTAACATTATGATCTCATGGTGCATCTATCGTCCCACAAATGGTCACAGTTATGGCCAGCAGTGTTGCGCTGTACGTAGACACCACATCTTTATCCATTCATCTGCTGATGGACCTATTTCCAAGACTTAACTGTTGTGAGCTGTGCTGCTATAAACATGGGTGTGCATGGATCGCTGTAATATCTGTAACTCTTTTAGGAAGATGCCTACCAGGGGAATGGCTGGTTCAAATGGAATGTTTGGTTTTAATTCTTTGAGGATTCTCCACAATGATTTCCATCATGATTGTACTAGTTTACACACTGGAACAGCCCCACCCGCTGCAGCCTCTCCAGCACTTATTATGTGACTTCTTGATGGTGATAGAAAACACCCTACTACAGACTGAGGTGACTGTGATGTTGCTGAGTGATACAGTCTCCTGGCTGACTGTTGCGTACGTAGGCTGCCTTCCTCCGCACTGTGGTGCGCCTATGCGTCCTGTGACTGTATCTCTTACACTTGTTTTTCCTTGTAGTACTGAGGATTGAACTCAGGATCTGAGCTACATCCCCCACCACATAATTCTTTTTTTTTCTTTGAGACTGAGTATTGCTAAGTCACTAAGTTGTCCAGCCTGGGCTTAGATTTGCAATCTTCCTGCCTCAGCCTCCAGAGTGCTAGGATTATAGGCTTGCACACCTAGTTCTCTTAAACTCTTTACGTTGTTGCCTTAAGTTTTCAAAATTTTTTACATTTTATGTTTTGCTTTTCTAATTGACACTTTACATTGTGCATATTTATGGGATTCCATGCAATGTTTCAATAATGTCATATCAGGATATATGCAGTGGTGCCTCTGTTCATGAACTTGACTAGTTCTACGACTCTAGGGGAAATGGTCATAGTTGTGTTTGTTGCCCATTGCAGAGTTAGCAAATGAACAAAATTTTTCCAGATTCCTCTGTTTGTGAACCGAATTGCTTATAAACAGAAGCATTTGTGAGCTGAGGTCTTACTGTGTTCTCATTATCACTTATTTGTGATGGAAACATTCAAAATCCTCTTACTTCCTTTTTCGGAAGCATGCACCACATTATTGTTCATTCCCCTGGACTCAGAGCACCACAGCTGGCCCCTATCTAAGCTAACTGGGTAGCTGTGCTAGCTCTTAAGTCTGTGTTGTGAGGAAGGGGCAGAATGTCCCTGTGTGCCCCCACGGCATGTGTGTCTGCACTGTGCTTAACACAGCCCAACAGATTTGCATTGGCTAGTTATTCTGCAGCTCCTTTGTAAGGAGAGGGACTTTATGTAACCCATAAATGTTCTAGAGCCTAACCCAGTTCCTGGTCCACACAGAGCCCTCTGTGTCTGCTTGCTGAGGGAGAAATTGAGAACCGAGAACCGGAGGTCCCAAGCATAGTTCCTCCCCCGTATTCCTGTTGGGTCTGGCCGTAACCACAGCAGCCTTCTGACTGCTTTCATTGAGGCTCATTAGTGGAGAGAAAATATACTTACGAATGAATATTTAAGTATCATGTAATGAAATCTATTAATATATAAATAAAACAGGTATAATATCTTAAATATATTCTTGATGTGGTATGTGAGTATAGTGGGACACACCTTCCCAGCTACTTGGGAGGCTGAGGCAGGAGACTTGCAACTTCGAGGCCAGCTTGGTCAGCTTAGCAAGACGCTATCTAAAAATAAAAATTAAGAAGTTCTGGGGATATCCCTCAGTGCGGAGGCCCCGCACACGTACACACACACCTTATGTGTGCATGCACGTCTCATGAATGTTTTTTAAAGTAAATAATGCTCTGGGAAACACAGTGTCCCTTTTTAATTAATAACTGTCCTGTTCTGTCTTCTGTTGCTAGTACTACAATACTACACACTAGGCAAATTATTTTTTAAAAAAGTTTGGTTTGGCTGGACATCCTGGCTGAGGGTGCAGGGCCTTGTCTGGTCCAGGGGACCCTTGAGCAGCACCTCTGCCAGAGGCCCAGACTGTATGTGTGTTTGTGCCCTCCAGGCCTGCTCTTCCCCGGAAGCCACCTGATGCAGATCCAGGTCCGGAGACTCCCTGCTGCTGACTCTGCAGCTGTAATCCCCTTCCTAAGGCTGGGCCTTCAAGCTCCACTGCCTCTTCACACCGTGCAGCAGGAGCCAGATTGGCTACCTGGGAGCCCTGGCCGCCCCTGCAGCTCCCTTCCTCTTTGCCACTTCTCAGTTCCAGGTCAAGCCTGGAACCCTGCTCGTTTCTCAGTTCCAGGCCAAGCAGCCCTGGAGGACCTGAGCTGAAGTTAGAACAGGGAGATGAATCTCAAGGGTTTCTTGGGACCCATCAGGAGTGATGTGATTCTTACTGCTGAGCTGGCCAGGGATTTTGCATGGAAATGGATGTGAGGACACCAAGGTCAGTTGGGAAAACACTAGCTAACCATGGTGGAGAGGAACCAACCTCTGGACCAGGATGAGCTACCTCATGTGGTGGGCAGCTGGGCTCCCCTGGTAGGAAAATATGGGTTTTTTTGGCGGAACCAGTGATTGAACTCTGGCTCTTGAGCTTACCAGGCAAATGCTTATTCTACTGAGCTATCTCCCCAGCCCCTGGAAAATATGTTGCTCAATAACCTGATAATCACAGGGGTGAGCTTTGCTGTGCACCATCTGTCGGTTCTCATTGCAGCTCCTGCCATTAACCCCATTTCCTGTTTGAGGAAACAGAAGTTCAGTAACTTGGCTGAAGTCACAGTTAGGGAGAAACAGAGCTTGTACCTAAATCCAGGTGAACTGGCTCCTCCGTGCTGAAGGCTCTTAGTAAGAACAGTCTCATTTCCAAAGATTCAAACAGAGGGTCGGGGAGATAGCTCAGTAGAATAAGTGCTTGCCTGACAAGTGCAGGATGAGTACTGAAAAAAAAAAAAAAAAAAAAAAAAAAAACAAATCAAGCAGAGTATCAGAGCAAAGAGACCTCAAAGTAGCTTTAATAAGACAAAAGCAGATTTCCCTCATTTAACAGCCCAGAGGTGAGCAGTCCAAGTGAGTAGGACCCTTCAGCTTCCCACAGTCACCCAGGGAGCCCAGTCTTACCCACCATGATGCCACTATCTGGAGGGCCCTAGCCAGCAACAGGCTGGCCATTGCTTCTCTGTGACCCAGAAAGGAAAAAGAGAACTGGTCTAGGCAAGCAGAGTGTTGGGAGCAGGTATCATAGGAATCACACACATTTCTTCCACTCCTGCTCCACTAACATCACTCAGGCCACACTTAGCTGCAAGGAAGGCTGAGAAGTATGGTCTCTCTCCGAGCCGCCATATGTCCTGCTAAAATGCTATCACTGTAGAAATGAGAGGTTGGAACATAGGGCAGTCTGCCAAAAAGACCATCTCCTCTTTTGTGAATGTTAATATTAGTGTGCCTCAAGGAGATTGCTGTCTGTATTCATTATTCTCGTGCAGACACGGGGTCATTTGGTCATTTAATAAATGTTATTAAGGCCTTTCTTGGCAGGTGATTCTGTAGTGAGCAGCGGTACCCCATAAACCTGATTCAGTAGCTGAGAGAGGAGACAACAGCTGTGAAATAAGAGAGAGACTTGGTTCACGAATTTCATTCGTTCGTTCAGCTGCATTTATTTACAGGTCTTATTTTAAGGACGTGAGGATGTGTGTCTGAGGTAAGGTGCCATCAGCAAGATGCCACTCGTACCTCTGACCCACCCCGAGGGAGGCAGGGTAGGTTCTAAGACGTCACATGAGCGCCAGGTGCTGCTGAGCCACTGTTTGGAGTTAACGACCTATAGGCACCGTGGGCGGAATGAGTGAAACACAATCAAGTTCAAGTGGAAGCAAATTCTTGAGACTCCTGGCACATGATCTTTCATTTTGGAACCTCAGCAGCTACACCCATGAAGCTGATGCTGAGGTCCTGTGTGTCAGAGCTTTCTGTGGCTTATAGGTGGCTGAATTGAATTCCTCCAGATGTTTGCATGAAGGCTCTGTGTGCAGGGTGATGGGACCTTTAAGGGGTGAGGCTTAGTGGAAGATCTTTAGGTCATTTGGGGGGTGTGAGCTCAGGTGGTAGTTCTTGGGAAACCCCACCAGCTCTTTGTGCTTTGTGGCTAAAGACAGAATGTTTCTTCCATGTGCACCCCCACCATTGTTATATGTCATGATGTGTTAGAGCCAGGAGTTACCCTTACTAGGACCTACATCCTGTCATTAGGTCTCCACCTACCAAACTGTGAGCTCTTTGTCAATGTGAGTCACCCATGTCAGTGTTTTATTCTACATTATGGTGATGGAATTTGATTAGTACAGGGCTGTTAGGAAGATCTGCTAACGTTACGTTGCTCCTTATATAAACAAGTACTCCTAGGTGTGAGTTCCTTCCCTCAGCTCCTTCAGAGCTCTTGGTCCATGCATATCCCATGATGTTCCAGGCCTCACCAAGAGAACAGTGAACATGTGGGCTTAGAATGCTCATCCCACCGGTGCTGGGGTTCTCTATAGCCTCACTTCCTTGTGGCAATTCTAGTTAATCTTCTGCTTCATTCCTGCTGGGCCCTGTTTCTCTCCCTGCCACAACTTTTGTGGTTGCAGCTCATTGTGGACCCCTGGCTGTCCACCCATCTTAGTGGCCCAGATACCTGGGCAGGGTGAAGAGCAGAGACTTGTCATGTTGGGACATTTCTGCCCAGGTGAGGAAGAGGTCGGCAACACAGGTGTAGGGTGAGAACACTTGGATGGACAGGCAGAGCTGAGCCCATGGCAGCATTTGGCTGTCAGCCCCACAGAGAGATGGAATTTGTGCAAGGACAGATTTGAGTGGGTGAGGCTGGGGGCAGGGTGTCGAGCTAGGAGGCTGCTGTCATTGTTGAGGTCTAGGGTAATAAGGCTGGGGGTGGGAATAGAAGGAATGAAAAACAGATGTAGAGGTATAGACAGGGAGGAGTTGCTCAGATAGGAGCTGCTGGGCCTCAGAGTGCAGGGGTGGTCAGCAGGAGGCACCCTGGGACACGGAGCAGGGAAGGAAACAGGGTGTAGAGCAGAGAACTGAACACCGGAAGTGGAAGCCCAAGGAGGCGTGCCACCTGGTGGACAGCACCCAAGAATTCACTGTGGATGGGATGGGGAGGTGTGCAGCCCTGTCTCTGTCCAGTCTGGCCTATCCGCCTAAGCTGCGATCCTGGACAGAGTACGATTTGCTCTAAACCTGATGATAGCCACCAGAGAACATCTCACACAGCCATCCGTGCTAGCATTGTTCTGAGAGATAAAAACAAGGGAAACTATGGAAGAGGTCATCTGATAGCAGAAACAATGTGGAAATTGGTTATCCCAGCCCAGTGTGATCAGAGAAAGTGATGTAGTCAGGCCCAAGATTGTCAGGACCCAGACCCAAGAGGGACTGATTCTGTCTGGAGATCCCAGAAGGGTGATGTCTCCTGAAGTTCCATCTATACTAGGTGTTGTAGTATTAGCAGGGGTTCACTGGGCAGAGAGGAAGGGAAGTGTACAGGGCTGGGGGTCCAGGATGCCTACGAGCATGGCAGTATAGCGGCATCACCCAGAAGGTTCCCATGTGCAGTATGAGGTGCTCCACCCCGCTGATCACCAGGGAAGTAGAAACCAGGGAGCTGCCATTAGCACTCTTTCCTCTCGCAAAACTCAAGTTCTCATGTCACTAAGTGTTGTTGCAGGCATGGGCTGGAGGAGTGTTCATCCACCACACGCAGGAGCATAAGTTGGTCTAATCTTTTTAGAGAACAGTTATTGTGGAACCAAGGATTGAACTCAGGCCCTTGCGCTTGCCAGGGAAGCACTTATTCCACTGAACCATCTCTCTGCTCCTGTATGTGGTCATATTGGACATCCTCATGCTCCCTCGCTCCAGTGATGTGACCACCAGAGGTCTCATCACAATTGTGCCATGTGCCTACTGCTCCCCTACAGGAGTAACTTCTTGCCTCAACTTTTCTAATTGATTAGCAATACTTGCTCATCTTCATAGTTTGATCACCTGTACATGTAAGCAAAGTAATAATCTCTTTAGGGTTACCTGTGTTTAAAGTTTTATAGAAGTACAGTATACTCACAATGGTTTTGCTAAGACATATTTCTTAGATGTGACAGACCGGAGAAGTCTCCAAAGAGTGTTGTGTTTACTGGGAATAGCACAGTGTTGCAGAGGGAATGCTTATGCCCTACTAAGCCACGGGCATGTTTGAGGAGGTTGTGCCTAGAGGAAGGCTTTAAAGAGAGCAAGGAAAAGGACTTCCTCAGAGATTTTGATGCAATAATTCTTGGTCACTATGATTAACAACTAGAGAGGCAACAGACAAAACATCCTTGCAAAAGGATGTTTCGTATGAAGCTGTGGTGGTCTGTGTGCAAGCTTGTCCTGGCAGAGCCTTTTGCTATTGTTACTCTCAGGCAATCACAGGTAGGAACACTTCTGTCACACCTTCCCAGCTTGATTTAGTTTTTGAGTTAAAGTTGGCACAAGAGACTCCATTTTTATTTTGACAGTGTTCACATTTCTTTCATAAACCATAGAGAAGCTCTTGCCCGTGGTCATCAGGAGATGCACAACAGTGTCCATTGCAGTAGGACTTGTGCCATAACCAACCGGAAACTTCTGCATGTCACCTTATAGCAGAGTACTATGCAGTACTCAAAAAATACACTGTTGCTACACATAGCAGGGTAGATGTGACAACAAAGCAGATTAACAAAAGAAATATGTCTTAGCAAAACCATTGTGAGTATACTGTACTTCTATAAAACTTTAAACACAGGTAACCCTAAAGAGATTATTACTTTGCTTACATGTACAGGTGATCAAACTATGAAGATGAGCAAGTATTGCTAATCAATTAGAAAAGTTGAGGCAAGAAGTTACTCCTGTAGGGGAGCAGGAGGCACATGGCACAATTGTGAGAGCCAGTGTTTCCCACAGCTGGTGGTGGGTACATGGGTATCCACTTTTCATGATTATTTAAACTGCATGGATGAATTGTTTGTACTTTTTAATATTTATGTCTGTTTCATAAGAAGAAATTATGTAACCCTACCAGTCTGTGTGATAGTGGCCAAGGTGTGGTTGGAAATGAGGTTTAGGGACATATTTATATATTGCCATAGAAAGAATGTTGATTTTATGTTGCTTTTCTAATATGGAGTATTTTAGGATACTAGTGATAAGATGTGTCAACTTTTAGGCATATAAGTGAGAAGCTATAGACAACTTGGAGGAAAGAAAAGTGTTACATCCCCATCTTTGGCCCTGGATTATTTTCAGGGACCTCTCAGCTTAAAAGGCAGACTGCGTGTGGAGCAGATTTGGACTGGTTTAGAGGTCAGGAGGGAGTGTCACATGCTCATCTTGGGATATTTTTCTTTGCCTGCTAAAGCTCAGGCTGAGGGCTGAGGACTGAGGAAGATTCTCAGCCTGTCCCCCCTGTGCCCAGGCCTTTTGGGGTGGAGGAGAGAAGGTAGCCAGCAAGAAACAGGTTGGTCAGATAGCCCGGAGCAAATGTCGTGGACACGGAATGGACAGTGGCTCTGGGGCAGACAAGGACAAGGCAGTGGGAATGTGGTAAAGAGGCCAACACGGTCACAGAGCCAGCAGTGGCAGGTATATATGCTTGGCACAGCATGCCACCTGTGCCACCTGCCTGTGGCTGTGCGGAAGGGCCGGGCCTCACCTTCCAGCACCTCCCAGCTCTGAGGCGGCTGTTGCAGTGGCCAAAGAGAGATATTAGCAGTGATCAATTAGGTGTTAAATGCATTGTCCCCCTCTCTTTCAGGCTGGCTGATGCTAGATTTACTTTTGCACATTTATATGGAAATACATCTTTGTTGTGGCTTGTAATTTTCTAGTTGAATAACTTCATGGTAGGCCCACTTTCGGATTTAATTATCCTTATAGCAGGAGAGCTTCTCAGAGGCACACAAAGGAGTGGACAGTTCCACTACTGTGTGATGGTACTCTTACATCCCAATGGTCCAGGAATCAAGAGGAACTGGTCCCAAGCTCAGCTCTGTCCTGCTGCTAATCATGCAGCAGAGAGGTGGCTAATTTATTGGAGGCTTAATGGGAGGTTTTGATGCCAGGCCTTGATTTTGGCAGGCATCACACATTCACTCCACAGTGCTTTGAGTGAAGGTCCAAGCCAAATATAAAAGATCTGATTGTAGATTCATTGTGTGCTAGAAACTGCGTGCTCTCATAGTGGTGACTTAGTCCCAGAAGAAAACTGTGAATTGAAGCATCTCATAACTAGTCCTTTTAAAGCCAAGTCTCAGTCAAGGGATCAAATATGTGGCTGTTGAGGATGTGGTGAAAAGAAAGATTCAAGGGCTGTGCAGAAAAGGGTGCTGTGATTGACTAGTGATGTCTGCTCTAAGCTCGGGAGGGGGATAGTAGCTTAAGAGCCATGTGTCTATAATCTCAGCATTTTCTAGATACCTCCCAGGGGCTGGACCTGTGCTGGAGATTCCACCAGTGTAGTCTGCATTTGCTCTCATGGCAATTCTGGGAGTATTAATGCTGTTATTCCCAAGAGAGAATGTTCATGGAAAGATGTTAAGTATTAAAAGCAGGATTCAAAAGGAAACATACACCACGTATTTACAATGATACATTCTAATTAAAATTTATAATTGAGTTATAAATAACTATAAACAAATTTTGCTATCTAAATGGAAGGAAATCATAATGTTTGTAATGGGTATTACTGAGTGGTAAAATTACGGGTTGATTTTCTTTTCTTTATGCTTGTCTGTATTTTTCTACAATGACCCGTATTCCTTTTTTAAGCATATATAAATTATGTGTATGTGAGTGGGTGTGTACATTTTAAAACTATTACACATTTGGAAATTTGGTAGGCATGCTTGTTTTACTTCATAAATTCACCAGAAATATTAATTATACTCCTCCTCAACATAATTTTTAATAGTTATTTGGGTTTCTAAAGCTTTTGCTTTAACTGAGCTGAAAGATTTGGACAGGAGTCAATCACCTCCTCCAATCTTTTTTTTTTAACCTCCTCCAATTCTAACACTAGACAAACTTCCTTCTGAAAGGATAAGGAAAGGTGAAAGACACTTAAGGTTTGGATAAATATGTCTTCATTAAGGGCTTAGTTCCAGGCAGTGGCACTGTTAGGAGATGAGGAAACCTTTGAGAGGGCCCAGTGGGAGGAAGTGAGGTCATTGGGGGTGTGACTTTGAAGGGGGTGTGACCCCACCCTTTGTCTTCTTGGCCATCTAGTAAACAATTTTCCTCCATTCCATGTTGCCACTATGATGTTTTGCCACAGGCCCATAGCAATGTGTTGTGGACTAGAAACTCCAAACTGTAAGCCAACAAACCAACATTTTCTGACTATGTGCTGTTATTTTCAATATCTGTTATAGTAGGGACAGCCACTTTCCTTTTGGAGAAGTGAGGAGGAAGTTTGTCACTGATGGCATCTTCAAAGCTGAACTGAATGAGTTCCTCACTAGGGAGCTGGCTGAAGATGGCTACTCTGATGTTGAAGTCAGAATTACACCCCTCAGGACAGAAATCATTATTTTAGCCACTGGGACACAGAATGTTCTTGGTGAGAAGGACTGGAGGATCTGTGAGTTGACTGTTGTTGTTCAGGAGAGGTTTGGCTTCCCTGAGGCAATGTAGAGCTTTATGCTGAGAAGGTGGCAAGGAGAGCTCTTTGTGCCACTGTCCAGGTGGAATCTCTGCATTATAAACTCTTAGGAGGGCCTGCTGCGTGGAGGGTCTGCTGTGGTGTGCTGCAGTTCATCATGGAGAGGGCAGCCAAGGGCGTGAGGTCATGGTGTCTGGGAAACACTGAGTACAGAGGGCTAAGTCCATGATGTTGTGGGTGGCCTGATGACCCACAGTGGGGACCCTGTCAGCTACTATGTTGGCACTGCCAGGCACCACGTGCTGCTCAGATAGGGTGTGCTGGGTGTCAAAATAAAGACCACGCTGCCCTGGGATCCACGTGGGAAGATTGGCCCTGCGAAGCCTCCGCCTGACCATGTGAGCACTGTGGAACCCAGAGATGAGATCCTGCCCACCACTGCCATCTCAGAGCAGAAGGGTGGGAAACCAGAGCTGCTGGCCATGCCCCAGCCAGGCCTACTGCATAACAGGGTGTTCCTGGCAGCAGTGTCAGAAAGTGGAGGCTGCTGTGTGGAGACATTTAATAAATCTTGCACAAAGACAAATATATATTAGGGCTGGTCAAATAGCTCAGAGGATAAAGCACCTGCAAGCAAGCACAGGAGCCAGGAGTTCAATCCCTTGGCCTTCCATGCTGGCCCCGCCCCTGGGGCAGGCTGAGACAGCAATTAAGACTGGGCGTGGTGGCTCATGCCTGTATTCCCAGCTCTTGGGAAGCTGTAAATAGGCAGATCACTACAAGTCCAATCTAGTAGTGAGACCCTAAACACCCTTCCCTAAAATAAAAAAAGTGTTATAGTAATGGAAAGCTGATTTAACAGCCCCACAACTCCAAAGAAGGACATCCTGCTCAAGAATCAGATAGCATGTTCTTAGGAGATGGTCTGACGTGAAGGCATTTGGAGATTTTCCATTAACTTCTGACAACTAAAGAAGATCTGGCTTCTAGAAAACAAGAGCAAAGCTGAGTGTGGTCACACATAACTGTAATTCCAGCACCCAGCAGGCTAAGGGCAGCCTGGGCTACACAGTGTATGCAGTGAGTACAAAGTTCAGCCTGGACTGCATGGTGAAACCCTGTGAAAGAGGAAAGGGAGGAAAGGGGAGAGGAGAGTGGAGAGGAGGGGAGAGAGGAAGGGAGGGAGAGAGGGAAGGGAAAGCAGGCAGACACTTATGAAGCAGAAATGAGCTGACATCTGAAAGTCACCCATCGTGTCTTAGTCTCTTCATTTGCTAGAATAAATTATCCAAGACTGAGTAATTTAGTAAGGAAAGGTTGGCTGTGGTTCACCATTCTGGAGGTTCAGTGCTGACATCTGCTTGGCCTCATGGTAAGAAGCAGAGGTGCAGCCAGGCTTGTGCAGAGGAAAGGAGGGATGAGCCTGGATGTTTTCTTTCTTTTTTTTTTTTTATTGATTTATTTGTATTTTAACTTGAAGAGTGAAAAATAGAAGCAAAAACAGAGAACAAATGACATAAACAGGGTAACATACAATGATACATGTGTTACAGATTTTCACAACATGGATGGCTAATTATAGATTATATATATATATATATATTAAATAAAACAATCCAACACAGATCAGCAGTCCAAATAGAAGCAGGTTATCCATAGAAGTTGTTGACTTGAGCCATTCACAGCTTATTATATTAATATAACATTACTTCATATACCTCCATTTTTATGCTTTTCTGCTGGATGGTTAAGACCAAGTTAAAACAAGACCTGTATAACAAAAAATGTAACTTTTGTATTAGATAGGGTCAGTCAGGTACCCTCAGTGTTTATCCTGTAACCCTGTACTGCACTTTGTAGATCCCTTGTCAGTGTCAGCCTTGTGGATGAGTCACGGCCATTGCTTGACCAATTTGCTCTCTGTGGAAGCCTGAGAGAAAGTTTTCTCTCCATGTGACTCTCCTTAGGGGCACACTGTACATCATTGATCGCATTCCTCTATGGCCCCAGAAAATTCAGGGCTCTACTGAGTTACATGATGTTACAGTAAGAGCCTGGATGTTCTCTGTCAACCCAAGCTTTGAGGAAAAACCCACTCCTGCAGGATCCTCATTACCCCACTCACAAGGGCTCTGCTTCTGTAGCCTGGAAACCTCCTAGCAGGATGGTGTTGAGGACTTGAGCCACCTTGCCTGCTTTGGCAGGGGACAGGCCACATTTGCGTATAGCTCATGCAGCCTAGGGCATTTTGTATGGTGGATGGGCTGTGAGTGCAGAGCTGCCACCTGGATGCCCATTAGCACTCAAAGTGTGCTATCATTGTGCAATAATTATATTTGTTATCACACACACACACACACACACACACACTCGGTGTCATAGTGTTTCACCCATGTTGCCCTATAGGAGTGGTGCCAAGCGCGTGTCTCTTAACCTGTGGTTTGGGCAACTCTGTCCATCCAGGTGCTCTCCCTACATGCATGCAGGCTGTAGCCCGAGATCTGTCCATGCAGGGTGGGTTATAGAGCTGCTGTTCCTGCTGAGATCTGGGCAGCTGACCCTCTGCTGTGTGCCTGGTCCCATTCTGACCGCTTTATCCCTTTGGTGGGAGTGCTGTCATTATATTACTGGAGCTGAGAAGGGTTCCATCTGGTCAACAGCTGAGGGGGATGTGGGGAATCCCTTCAGGCTTAGGTAGACTGTGGTCACCATCGTATCCCAAATACAAACATGTCAGGCTGGGGTCTGTGAGCAAGACTGATTGTAGTCAGTGTTTTGGCACAGGTGTGCCTGACTTATGTGAGCCAGATGTTTAAAAATCTGAATCCACAGCCAGAAAACCTGGAGGCAGCTTGCCAGGTGACAAACTTGGCTTAATCTTTGCAAGAAGCGACCACCCTTTTGCTTTTCTCAGATATCTTAACTTGTGCAATGCTGATGTGCACTGAGGGAAGGGAGGCCTGGAGAAGGGCGCACGCACTGAGCACGCAGGCCCCTTGTCAGCTCAAGAAGGGCACAGACACTGAGCACGCAGGCCCCGGCAGCGCATCTGCAGACCTTTCCAATGCAGGCATTGCTGGTCCTGTCTTCTAGGAGAGGTGCCTGAGGTTGAGTGTCTCTCAGTACTAGGGGAATCTGGGTTTGGAAGTGTGTGTTTTCCTGAAACTCTCCCTTTTCTCTAATCCCTTGCCATCAAGTGGCATAGATGCAGGTTGTAGACTGAAGCAGTGTTTATTCTGCTGCCTGGCCAGGAAAGTGAGGGAGGGAAAAGCAAGTGAAAGTGTCTGAACAAGGTACTTTTGTTTTGGTACCGCAGGTGGAACACAAGCTTTGCATGTGCTAGGCAAGGTCTCCAACAACAGGCTACCTCTTCAGCCCAGCCTGCAGGGGCTTATCAAAATATATGGTGAATTTAAAAAGATTTTTTCTAATTATTACAATAAGAGACATATCACCACAAACCCCCCTCAAAATACCCCTTCTTCACTTCAGAAACACGAATCTCATCATTCTTGCCACTTTCAGGAGCTGTTCTGGAAGTTTTCTTCCATGAATGTCTTTATGAGGTGGGATCAAAAATGTGATGGCACATGCCTGTCATGCCTGCATTCGCTGCCAGTCTGAGGTGAGCCTGGGCTGTGTAGTGAGCTCAGGACTATCCTGAACTGCACAGTGAGACCCTGTCTCGACAATAAAAGAATGCAAATGCTGCTGCTCGGTGCCATCCAGCAGAAAGACAGGTTTATAAAAACATGGCAGAGTGTCCTCCTCCACGCTCACTGGACCTGGCGCTGTGGGACTTCTGGCTGCTCCCCTAAGTCAGAATGACTGTGAAAGGGAAACATTTTTAATTTGGAATTATTTAGGGCGCTGAGGCAGTCATGACAGAAAATTAGACAGCTTCCAGAACTACTTCAGAAGATGGCAAGAACAATGGGGTGTGTTGGAAGAGAAGGAGAAGATGTTGGGGATGATGGGTGACAACATATCTTACTGTAACATGTTAAAAAATGAATATTTATCATATTTCTCGATCTTAACTATATAAGTGTCAAAAGCCAGACTGACAGATTCAGATCTTTATAGAAAGAGCTATAGATTGATAGACTTGAATTTAGCAAGTGGCCTTCTGGGAGCAGCAGGATGTAGGTGAAAGGAAAGGAATTCATACTCTCCCTCACCACTGAGGCCCAGACATAAGGAAAGCACCAGACGAGGCATGAAGAATTTTTGTAAAAGGTGAAGGCAGTGTCCTACCTCAAGGATTTTCAGTTGGCATGAGCTGCCCGTGTTGATACTGCCAAGTCCTGCTTCCCGGTCCTGGGAGGAGGTGGGGTGTTACGACCAAGGGATTCATGCAGCAGCAAGATGTATAATAACTACCTACCTCACTAAGTAAGCATCTCTGCCCCGTTTGCATGTGGTGCTAGCTAAGAGATAGGCAGATGATTCTGGTATGAACACAAAACCTGCAGCCATGTGTAATAATCAGGAAGTGGATTTGGACCAGACATTTGCCTTGGAGGTGGCAGCTTCTTTGAGCATTCTGAAGCAGCATGGCTCCTGAACAGAGAAAGAGAGGAGGGACGAGGGCCAGGGATGGAGGACGTGAACTGGAGGAGGGGGCGGCTCTCCAGTGCTTGGGGCTGCTCAGGTGCACAGGCTGGATTTGCAGAACCTTCTGAGAGTCCCATGACTGGGGAATGTTCATACTGAAAGATAAAGCTCAGGCCTGGGGGTGCGGCTCAGTGGTGAGTGCTTGCCTAGCACGCACCAGGCCCTGGGTTCCATCCCAACAAAAGAAAAAAGGGCAAAAGGCAGGAACATGGGAGGCAGAGTGGTGCCACGTTTGTCCTCAGTTTCTGAGGTGGGGGGGGCAGTGAAAGCGCAGCAGGAGCAAGAGGAAGAGGACCTTGACATGTTGATCGGGAGTGGTCAGGGCCTGAGCTGGAGGGAGTTAGGGTGAGACAGGCCAGGCATTCACCCTGGAGGCTTTGAGAGGTTTCAGGATGGATTAACTATGCTGATAGGCAAGTAGGAAGTCAGAAATGTTGTTACCTCCCGTGGAAAGGAGTCTCAGTCACCTTGAGATTGTGAGATGAATAGACTTAATTATATACATTTAGTAGATCATTGATAGTTGAATGAATGAATGAATGAATGAATGAATGAATGAATGAATGAATGAATTTCGAGACTGTAAAACAAAAGCAGTTCTTTGGTAGGTGATCAATCTCCAACCAATTTGGAACTCACTTGTATCTTCCCTGAAGACCTGTCTTCTAAAGAAGCCGTTCACAACCCACCTCCCCTCCCTTTCATGTTCTTCTGTTGCTCCCTCCTGGAAGCTCCTGCTGGGGCTGATTGTCCAGAAGGGACATCAGTGAATTGGCTGAGAAAGGGAGCCTGCCACCTCTTCTTCCTTCAAGCATGGTTGGATACTCACATCTTCCCAACTTACAGAATAGTGGGGCCTGGTCAGTGCTGCTGACCTCACGCTGGGGACATAATGGCAGTCAGTGTCCTTTCAATACTGACATGCTTCTCTCCAGTGCACCACAGAGCCTCAGGGATGTAACTGTGATTTGGAGTCCTCATTTTACAGATAAGGAAACTGAGGTATGAGTGGTCATATCAGGTGTCAAGGGCCTGCAGCTAGGGATGGACAGTCCCCAGGGTTCAGTCCAGAAACTGGATAGCAGGGCTGGTGGGATTCTGCTTCTTAATCAGCACAATGATTATTGATCAGGATGATTTTCCACTTCTACTCTCCCTCCCTTGCTCCTTTCTTTCTTTCCTTCAGTGCTGGGGCCCCAGGGCCTTGTGCCTGCTGCGTGAGCGCTGTGGCTCTGAGTATAGCCCTAACCAAGATCTTTGGTCTTCCCCTATTCACATAACAATTAAAGTATGTGTAACTTGTGGGTAGAGAGCAGCGTGGGGGTAAAACTAGCCAGAGGCCCACCGTTCTGGTTTTGAGTGCACCCTGTTAAAAGGTGAATTCCAGAATAGAGTTGAGGAAGAAACTTGTACAGTGTTGTATTCTGATAATTCTTTTTTCTTTTCCGGAAAGTTCTTCTGAGGAAGCCCTGCTGTCTCAAAAGAAACCAAGGGCTGTGATGTGGCTTGGTGGTAAAACCCTCACCCAGCAAGTGCAAGGCCCTAGATTAGATCCCTGGTTCTACAAACACTTTTAAGAATAAAGAAACTAAAATTGGGCTGGGTTTCAGTAATAAGTGAATAGTCACATTCCCACTGGGTTCACAAAAACCTTGTTTCCCTAATGACCATAGAATGTGTCCTACCTTCCCACACCCTCACCCGAAGCCTGCTATGCCTCAGCACCCTATAGGGGACAGGCCACAACCCCTTTCTAGATTGGGGGCCTCTTCAGGGGCTGCCCCCACTGTGTTGTCTCCCTGCTGTCCACTTCTCAGCCTCCCACCCCATTCCACTAACTGTCCAACAGCCTCACACAGCTCCTACCTTTCCTGGAGTGTCCTTTGCATGCTTCCCAGCTAGAGTGTTTGGCCCTGTGTCATCAGGGACAGTGGGAGGACCCTTGGAGTGCTCCCTTGTGTTCTAGCCTGTGGTTGTGTCTCCTCTCTCTGAGCCATTCCATCCATCCATCCATCCATCTATCCATCCATCCATCCATCCATCCATCCATCCATCCATCCATCCATCCGTTTGGCCAGCCAGTTAGCCAGCCAGCATTTACAGAACAGAAACATTGTTGACTGCTGAGGACAAGCACCAAGATGAGTTCATAACTCACAGTCTTGTCCTCAAAGAACACATGGTCTGCTTACACTAACTTATGCCAGATCTGGGTAGGAAAGATATAAACACAGGTTTTGTGACTCCACGAGGGAGCAGTAACACTGTGGGGAAGCTGGGTGACTCTGGCCAGGTGTATGGGGGCACACAGACAGGTGGGGTGCCGGAGAACCAACATCCTTCTCAATGGTAGGAGAATGGCAGTAGGAGGGAAACGTTGGAACAGGGCAGAGGGATGAGCCAGTCAGTGCTGGGGCACTGACCCCATCCCAAGCTATGACCCTTCACAATTCAGCTACATGGCAGTCACTTGGGCAGACTCACAAGCCTACTCTGAGGACTTGGATCTTGCTAAATTCAAAACTAGCCAGCTGTATGACCTCCTGCCGGCTGGCTGACCCCTCTGGGCCTCCCTGGTAAAGTGGAGAAAATAACAGTACCTGTTTGGTGGGGCTGTTGTGAGGGTGAAGTGAGTTAACTTGAATAGTGTTCTTGGCCCCAGATCTGGCCAGTGCTGTTGTCAGCTGTCAGCACCGGCTATTATTTGATGCTGAGCTGTGTTCCAGCAGCACGCTGGGCTATTTTCCATAAACTCCCTCAATCAGAGCTCACAAAGACCCTGTGAGATGGGCATTATTGATCTGCCTCACAAAGGAGAAGTCTATTTCTAGTTTCCTGCAGGAGAGTTTGGAGCCCCTGGCAAGTGTGGTTCTATTTTTGTCCCTTGGGCACTTTCTCACTGGGGAGGAAAAGGAGCCCAAGTCCTCCCAGATCTCCTACTGAGGAGGGGCCAGAAGTTAAATTTGGATTTCCACAGGACCCACCAAGCTCTGTGTTAGTTATAGGGAAGGGATCCAATGCTCTCTCACAATCCCATGTGCTGGCCCAAGGACAGGCATGCCTGGTGAATTTTTTAAAATCATAAGGTTTGGCAGGAAGGAGTCTGGGATACATGTTGAAGAGGTGAATGATTCCTTAGGTTGAGTGGGGTGCTTGGGAATAAGTGAGAACTGAGAACAGTCAGGTGCCCTCCAAGGATGGCAGCAGGGTCATCTGGGCCAGCGTATACCACCTACCTGCCCAGAGCCATCTGTGTCGCTGCCTGGGATAGGAACAGATGTCACATCCCTTGGACTGGACATTTCTTACCACACAATCTTAGAGTCATCCTGATCTTAATGAGCTGACGGAATATTTCTTCAGAGACCTTCAGTTCTTCCTTAATGAAACCTGGAGATGCGAGGAAGGGCAGGCCAGTGACAGCCTAAGGTCATGCCGGTGGCAGAGAAGGTACCTGGGAATACAGAGCTCCTCTCTCTGCCTATGGGCAGGTGAAGTAGGCAGAGTCCAGCTGAGTCGAGGCCCTGCATTGGGGTGGCACGGAGTGTGGGAGGGTTCCTGGTGGAGGTGGGGATCCTGGCATCACATCACAGGGTCTGTCCAGGCAGGGGTGGCAATTTGCATCTGTCCCCTGTCTTCCCATCTCCTGCTCCCCACCTCCTGCTCAGCTCTTGGACCAGGGAACTGGCAGCAGCCAATAAGAATGTGACTTGTTCATGCTCATCAACCCACCCCCATTGTCCTGAGGGCCATAGCTGAGCATGCAGAGGCCTCACTGTTAACTATAGGATCTCATTCCATCCCAAAGCTCCCATGGTTAGCACAGTGTCCCCATTTCATGTGTGGAAAACTGGAGGCCCACGGAGATTGGAATACTAGTCTGTGAGAGGTCCAGAGCTAAAACTCAGGCCTGAGTGCTACAAATGGGCCACCTATACCATCAGGAAAATGACTTCTGGGGCTTTCTGCAGCCCAGAAAGCCTGGAGCATTCCATCCACTTTTCTTATTTACCTTGCAGCACCAGCTAAGGTCGGTTCGGTCGGATTATCCCCACTTCCCAGGCAAGAAAAATGAGACCTGAGATGTAGGTCATGCCAACAATTAGAAAAGCTCTGTCCTCAAACTAGAGTGTGGATGCAGTGTTCCTGTTTTGTGCATTCTGTGAGATTCTGCAGTGGCGCATTCATCTCCAGGCCCCACCTCCCGGGGCTAGGTGCCAGGCCCCCATCTGCTTGGGGTGGCCTCCGCCTCCCTAGCTGCTGATTCTCACTGGCTCGGCTGCTGCGGCTGGGAGGAAGTTCCAGGGAAAAGGTCTCGGCCAGCCTCTCCTGCAAGCCTTGTTTCCTGCCATGGGCATTGCCAGGTTACATAAGTGGCTCTGCGAACATTGCTGGGCTGTTGTTCTCTGCTGAGGATGCAGAGGGAGTCAGGGTGGGGAGAGAAGGACCACTTTTCCTGGCCCCACTTGGGGCCTGCTCACATCAGCTCCTTGAGGAGCTCTGAGTTCTGTTCTACACTGTAGCCAGGTGGGCTCCGTAAAGTAGAAATCACATTAGGTGCATACCTTTGCAGTCCCATCCCTGTGTGGAGCAGCAACCCCAGGTCTGGCTGCTGGCTGAGGCCTCTGATGTAGGTGCAGGCTGTAACGTACCTCTTGGAGTATGGCTCCTATCCACCCCTCCAGGTAGTCAGGACACAGAGCCCTCAGTGCTAAGATAGGCACAGCCAGGGCACCCTGTCCCACCTACAACCTGGTCCCACTCTCACATGCCCGACTCTGGTTCTTGGAAGCATCACTTGAGGGCCTTGTCTGACTGCTCTCCCAACCCCAGTAGGGCTCCTATTGGCCCCCTTTGTGCCCTAGGTGCCTGTTACCATCCCTGCTCAGGCATGTGTCCCCTGCCTGGTGGCAGCTTTCCTGCTGGACTGTAAGCTGTGTGGGGCAGGGACAGATAACCTGTGTTCATGTCCGTTTCCCTGGATTTGGCTCTGACAGGCTCCCGGCCACCTCCTGGACTACCTCAGCACCCTGTCACTGCAAAGCATGGAGGCACAGGTGGCTTCATCTCTGTCTTTGCAGGAGGACACAGACCCAGAGCTATCAGGCGATGTGCCAGGCTTACTTGCAGCCACAATGACAGTCACATCAAGGGGTTTGCTCTGCAGTCACAGGCTCCTAGGGACTATGCTGTGTGTTTACTGTCCACCCTAGCTTCTCGGTGCTCCGTCCTGGTCTGTTTCAGAC